>DWQT01004334.1:0-11377 GCA_018244895.1 Myscelus amystis hages
CCACACCTATTTCTGCCTTATAACAGCAGTGTTAAGCGCTGCTGTGTTCTAGTTTGAAGGGTGTGGTAAGGGAGACACGCTTATTCGAGGCATTCTAGCTTAGTCCTCAGGCGCATCTGTGGTCGACCTGAGATAGGAATCTAATCTTATCGGGGGTTGATTACAAACGTCCATGGGCGGCAGTAGCGACTTACAACCAGGTGGACTGTATTCTCGTCTTCTACTTCCGTATTATAAAAAAATTACTAGGATGACAAGGGAAATTGCACACGGGGACTTTGAAGCGATATACCCGAACACGCAATAGCTAGGTCTGTCTATATGCGCTTTCAAAGCAGTAGTAGACGCGGCTAACACCGCCCCCGTTCCCCCTTCCGCTCTCCACCCGATGTTGCCATGGCACAGTCACAGTGGACGACCTCCTCAAGTGACTGGGATTTTCCAGCTGTCAGGATACTATGAACACTATTTTATATTCAACGCTAAAGGTATTCTAGCAGTGGTATTTCTATTGACCTTGGTAACAGAAGACTTATCTCGCTATATTTTGATGCGTGATCATACGCGCTGCGCTGCTGAATGAAGATGATTTCCCGAAAGAAAGATGAGTTCAGCTGCGTCATACTAATAGCGCGGGAGACAGCTGGTACGTTTAAGGGACAACGATACTATACTTTATTTGTAATAGCATAAGGGTGATATAAGCTTGTACGTGATCATATTGACAGTACCAGAGTGAGTCTCGGTCGTGTGTTTGATGCACGCGCTGCAAACTGACGTGTTGTCCTGCCGAACGATATTGTGATTTAATGATTGATCCCTAAAGATCACTTTGGCTTGTTCGTCATTATCAATGTTGTGATTTAGAAAAATATATGAGAAACTACCTGAATTCTGATTGTTATGGACACGTCTAGATTTGTACTACGACCGGAATTTGAGACATCTTAATAGGACTGAATTCAATTCTTGCATTCGTCCTCTAGAAAGTGGGCGAGTACTTGTTTTTTGAACAAACAGGCGGTATATTTTTTCGAAGCTGAACCACATCTAAATGAGTACACTTCTGTTCCACTTAGTGTGAAGAAATGTTCGGAGTATTCTACACATATATAAAACAGCGTACGTCAGAGTGTTCAGGTGAGGAGCGCCGTTCGCGAAGCATGCGGTCGAGACGATCATACTCGTAGCGGAGAGCGGATATCTCTCTCTTCAGCTGCTCGTTCTCTCGCTTCAGCTTCTTAATGTCCGACTGGCCTGGAAAACGCTTTCAATTGTTATTTTAATACCATAACACAGCCATTAAATTGCCTCCTTTGGAATCAGATAGCCGTGTGTGGAATTGTCCGAAGATATGATAGAAGATATTATTTGTTTCTAGCTCTTTATAGCTGTGCAGCTAATGTGGCATAAGGACAGAAAACCGGGAGGCATTTGGTAGCAGTTCTTTATAGTTGTTTACATCAAGTACCGTAATATTCTTTGAGTTGGGACGTAGATGTCGCTAGTGGACCCATTGCACATAATTTAACATGTCTTATGTTTTATCGTAAGTTGAATTTATTGTTATGTTGACTATCCATTGCTACATGGGTATAGGAATAGTAACGGTATGTACTTTAAGGAATTCACACTTACCCCTTTCGACTTCTGCGTTGATATTGATAGTCCTTAAGCGTAGCTCTTCGTTCTCGTAGAGCATGCCCCGGGATGACTTCCGGTCCAATCTGGAGCATACAATCGATTTAAAATTTAAAAAGACCCGGTCCAGCAGTGGACCACTAAAAGGGTGAAAAGAAAATAACACATGTTCAGAAGGAGGAAAAAAGATGTGTTCAGAAGGAGGAAAAAAGATGTGTTCAGAAGGAGGAAAGAATATGTGTTCAGAAGGAGAAAAAAAGATGTGTTCAGAAGAAGGAAAAAAGATGTGTTCAGAAGGAGAAAAAATATGTGTTCAGAAGGAGGAAAAACCATGTGTTCAGAAGGAGGAAAAATGATGTGTTGAGAAAGCACTCACTTCCGGTTGGGCTTGACGTTGACATCCTTGCGTCGCGTGCGCAGCATGCTGGCTCCCGTCATGCCTGACATATTGCTGGTCTCCCGCCATGCGTCGACTGCTTCCTGCAAGTTGCATCGCTCTATCAGTAAACTGATCAATCAATTTATTAATCTGAATTTTTTGGAGTTTACTCTTTAAGAAACGATTTGGGTTATACGCGTAAGCGCGTAATTGGGTTTTAGCGCGAAAAGACAAAATGGTAGTCTGTTATTTGTTAGCAGATTTGATATTCATATTTTGCTGGATTACACAAGACTTAATTTTATGTGGTAAAAAAGGCCGAGGGCTTAAGTAAATCCGATTGTAAATGATGATTTAAATCTTATGAATACCACACCTAAATGTCAGAGCACAAATAGCAAGTAAAAGATGCATTTTACTGACGCTAAAGTTCAAAAGCAATTAGTACAGAGTCTCTACTTGTGAGTCTTTATAACATTTAAGCTACCACGACATACGAAAGTGAAAAATAATGCCAAAGGGACAGGTTAAAGGCCTTTATAAACAAATGTATGCTGATATAAATTTACGTATGATATTTTTATATCGTTAGAGGAGTAGCTAACCTTATGTAAAGTGCGAAAGGGACAATAGCGTTATAATCAATGATCTGTCTCCTTCTATCTGTATATTTTCTTTCCTACTTAAACAATACTTATGAGACGCTTGAATGTAAGCAGTGATTCCACTATCTACGGTGGTTGTAGCAAATATCGGTCACATACTAATCCTGAGCCCACGATTTACCTGCTCCACCGTCATTTTTGTGTAGTAGAAGAGTTAGCAAGGAGAATAATTTCAATTCGGAAGTGTTGTCTACTGTATATTCTGTTACAAGCATCGATCACCTGTTTTGGAACAAATTATTAAGAGAATATTTTATAAATTGCACTCCAATTTAAAAAGCTATAAATTAAATTAAAATGTATAATATATTAATTGTTTTAGAAATCCAGCCAGTACACACACACACATACACACACACATACACACACACACACACACACGCCCACACACACACACACGCGAGTATTTTTTTCTTTTTGAATCTATCTAGGCTTCCTAGACCGAGATTTGGTAATGGTAACAGGACAGCTGATAAATATATAGAAAAATATACTAAGCCTGTCTATAACAAAAATAAAATGTAAATTTAAGGTAAAACATTTTTTCCTTAAAACGTACCAACACTTGATAGATGGGAATATTTATAATTTTATCACTATTTATGTTCACGTCACAAGTAGTCTACCAACAGATAAGAAACTGATAATACAGTGCTTTTAAATGCACAGTATTACTGGACAGTGATAATGAACTGTCGCGTATATTAAAAAGAAATGAATTTCAGAATATCACTCCCGTTTGTACCGTTACAAAGGCGGTTCGCACTTTAGGAATACTTTATATAGAGCCATAAGGTACGCTTTGTTGGCTCCTAACAAGATTAAAGACGGATGTTGAAACGCGAAGGCAGTTTCTCAAGTCGTACTTCATTTCACGCATGCGTAGATGATGGGTTGTTGACTTTACATAAAAAAAACCATTTACAATTTCTGTAAATTGTTGGATTTTACAAAATGTACTAAATGTTTTGTTAAAAGAATCTGACAGACAATACTATATGATAAGATTACAATTAAATGCATCGGAATGACGTAATTATGTTGAAACAATTTATTGAAGCAGTCAATTGATTAAGCTAACTAGTAGTTCATTTATATAAGTACAGATCATTCTAGACAAATTTCAAGATATGTGTAAACATTTGAAATTTTTCAATTCAATTCCTTGAACATACGGTCCCAATTACAAGCGAGACGATTCGCAATCCGGCTAATAAAATTATATAAAAAGATCATTACACGGCTTCCGAATTCCGAATTAAACAGTTCAATTCCGAATTTTACAGCTCAATTCCGTATTAAACAATTGAATTCCGAATTAAACAGTTCAATTCCGAATTAAACAGTTCAACACCGAATTAAACATTTCAATTCCGAATAATACAGCTCAATTCCGAATTAAGCAGTTCAATTCCGGATTAAACAATTGAATTCCGAATTAAACAGTTCAATTCCGAATTAAACAGTTCAACACCGTATTAAACAGTTCAATGGCGATTTAAACAGTTCAATTCTAGTGTCGCGGTAACCGGACAGCTGACAAACATATACATAATATACACGTCCGTATTGGAAAACCACACTCAACACAACACGTGAATAGTTGCACGAGATCACGCGAACCGCAATACACGCTGATTATATTAAAACCACATAACATTCCCATTCACGTTTGTACGATGAAACGTGACGCGGGATTTCTACGAAATTGTTATAATAATATATAATAATGAATACGAAATTATCGTAACCGGTATTGTCAATCCCAGTTTGGTGATGCAGCCGTGACGTCATATCTGTGCATCGTAATGTAGGGTCGTGGTTTATGTCGTATGTTTAGTTTAAGACGACTATTATTAGTCAGTACCTGCGCAAGCGCATTCATCCTCATCGGAAACTGTTTTTGTTGGCTGTGCATGTGCATATATGAAAAGTAGCGTAAGTTACTCCTTATAATACTAGCTATCTGCCCGTAAAAGTTCCGTGGAAATTAGTGCAGCCGTTTCCGAGATTAGACGCAACAAACAGACAGAGACAAAGTTATATTATCGGTTCCTTATTGTAAGTACTGTAAAATCTTACATTAGCAACAAACACGTGACTTTTATTATATTGGCTTAAAGATTTTTTTTTATTTTTGTTATAAATGATGACAATTTCTTTTGCTGCGAGCGAGTCATTGACGTAGTGATAATAAGACATTGGACATTGAATGGACACCTGTCTGCTCGCATAATTTCGCATATCGCATGCATGCACGTGTACACATCAGCACGAGTTGACCGTATGCCTAGCGCGTGATGTTGAAGAAACTGCGATAGGAAAAGGCATTTGTATGAGTTAATTTTAGCGTAAATTGAAGTGTAATAGACTTATCGAGCGTTCGTATAGAGAATCTCTGAACTGATTTATGATGCCATTTGGCTCAGCGCGTAACCCGGATCTCCGTAAAGGGTACCGGGTTGAATTCCCCGCGTAACAAACTGCGTATCGCGATTTAAGTTAATTGTTATTGGTCTGGGATTTCTTGCATAATAATGTTAATGTATATTAATGCATTAACTAGCTATGCTCGGCGGTGTTGCCTGCATAGATATCGATTTCGTGAGAATATCGTGATAGAAGAAAATATCTTCGATTTTCAACCTATCCCCGTGCCAAGTTTCATGAAAATTGATTCAGTCAGAATTATGTTAAAATTATATTATGAAGTTGTCACTATTCGTTCGTTATAGCTCAGTGGTTTAAAATTCAGGCACTCACTCCCGGCAGGTTCAAATCCCGGCGCTCACCTCTGACTTGTTACATGTGTTTTATAGATAAAAATTTAAATATCGCTCGTTATAACGTTGAAGGAAAACATTGTGAGGAAATCTGCACCTTAGCGAATGCATAATATTTTATGAGGTGTTAAGTCTACCAATCCGCACTTGGCCAGCGTGGTTGAGTTTGGCCCAAAACCTTATCACTTTGAGACCAAGCCCATTCCAGTAGTGGACCAATAAAAAGAAATATTTGTATAAAAAAATAAATTCTACACTAAATTCCTATTGTACATGTCTACTTTAAAAATAGAACGCAAAGAGGGATGTTTCATATAAAAATAATTTGATCAATATAAAACATTTGTATTTCGCGTTAGTCGCGGTTTATAATTTTCAAATCACTCGATGACGTGCCGCGGGTTTCCTCTACGTCACCGATACCGGTAACCCCGGGTAACGGAGGATTCTATTTTTAAAATACAATGAGTCTGACTCATTTGGAATTTGAACTTTTCATCGCATGATGAGTACGGACTTTGGGCTGAATTGTGAGCTATTTTTAACTTTAATTTTATCGTTTTGACGGAAAATTTAGAAATTATATAATCTTTATCGGATTAGAAAAACACCTGTGTTTCATATGAATAGATATTAGGTACTTTGAGGTCTCAACCTACACTGTTAGAGACCTTGCGTGATTATAGAATAATAATTATTTTATCACAAAATTAACTAAAATTGCTTCCGCCATTGAGTAACAATATAGTAATAATAAAATAGCTAACTAGGCGATTAAATGCCTGCGATATAGTCACCTGACAACTTATATACATATTTTTTATAAATAAGATATGATACTTATATTTTTAATACATTCAAACACAGAACAACCAAATAACCTCATTACACCAATGTATGTTTTAGTTGAGAATCGAACCCACGGCCTCCTGTTTAGCGGCTACGTTCTCTACTCTAACCACTCGACCACAAGGCCTGTGAATTTAATGAGGATTAAAGATTATTCTGTAACGGTAGAAGCTTGTATTTAATCATAATAGAATTCAAGTGTACACTGTATAATTGTTTTTTAATCATACATGAAACCTTGAATCGCTATAAAATCCCCTTTTCGTATGTAGTTAAATGTACAACGCAATCATATTTAAAAACAGGAAATATGATGTTATTCAAAGTAATCAATTCCGGTTACTCCATATTTGTTATTATCGTCATTCAGTTTAGCGAGGGATTTAGGGGGATTTCTTTTTAATGACGTATTTCGTTTTGAAAAAAATTGACCCTGTATTAAATTATAAGTTGGATTACGAACCTTGTATATCATAATATTGTGTATATTTTAATTAAGAACTTTTCTATGCTATGCTATTCGTGCAGTAGCTTTACATATAATACATTTACAATAAAAGCCTGTTACTCCTTATAACATCAGCTATCTGCCAGTGAAAACCCCGTCGAAATCGGTTTATCGATTTCTGAGATACCCGGAACAATCAAGAAAAAAATTAAAAATTTGCCGTTTTTATACTAACAGTATACACTCTTTAAAAAGCTACTATTCTTTTAAAGTTACAAACGGACACTTTAAGATTACTTATAAATAGAGATAAAAATATATTTCTGTGTAGAAATATAATTCGTTTAAACAGTGAAAAGTAGGTACCATTTCAAATACCTAGAGTTATTTGCTTAAAATGTTTTTATAGGACAGTAATTATTGCAGAAATAGTATCTCATAGCAGACATAATCAAACATAGAATATAACGGCGATAAGATTTACGTAGAAAACTACGAAGAATACTGTATTTATCTTAGAAACATATCTAAGAACTTGTACTATAAAACTGCGTATCAAATCTGATTCATGAGAGTTTAAATCTATGACATTCTCGAAGACGTTACGTCATCATCCATTATCTTTATACAACTAAATTCAACTAATATGACGCCATCCATTCGCGTCATCAACGCTGCGAACCCCGTTCCAGCTTAATCATTGCAATTTGCGTATCGGAACGTCAGTACAACTACGTCATGAACATACACAAATTAGTTACATCAACCGCCGATAGGGTGGCAGAAACGGAACGCGCAACGCAATATACAACCGCCATCTTGCAACATATTGCAGTAAGCGTCCGAACCTCGGCGAGGTATGTACGCGTTTGTGTGAAGTGAACTCCAGCATTTTATGTTGATAAGACAGACACTTGTGTATTTATTAGTGTTGTGCGTTTTTATTTGTTGCTTGTTCGATGTCTGACGAGTCGAGGAGTAATATATTCGCCAGAATGTCTGATAGGCAAGATATTGTGAATTTTGTGAAAGAAATCGAAAAGTATCAATGTTTATATGATCAAAATTCATTCCAATACGCAAATAAATTGTTGAAAAGGCGCACTTGGTTGGATATTGCTAAGAAGTATAAATCAACTGGTGAGTATACATATAAGTACTGTGCACGAATTGTGTCAGATGTTTTTATTTTGATTACATTGTGGACTTGTAAATTGTTACTTATTTAGCGCAGTTGAGACTTAGTACACGTTACAAACGATTTAATTAAAATAAAATACCTGGTCCGAATAACAAAAGTGTAATTATATTGTTATTAACTTTAAACGAGCAAATTTATTATTTAAACAATATATTAACATTATTATTAAGAGTTTTGCTTAGCGTCTAATTAAAGACATATTTTTGGTTTTGAAATAAAAATTGCAAATGAAATACTAAGAAAAATAGAAAATGTCCTTGATAGTCCTTTGTACGTACGTACTATAAGCACGTAATGTGGTTTTTGTATAGATTTTTTTTTATTTCGCGCGCTTTCAATTCACGCGTTTACGTCAGTTCCTGTGGACATAGGTACGCGTTTTATAGATAAACATAAAAATTCGTGAGGTATGAAAAATTAGTATAAGGTACTTATGTGGATGTAGATAATCATTATTACTATAGAAAATTAATTTAATTTCCGTTGCAGTTGCTGACAGGTCGACTAACATTTCGAATAAATGTCTTAAATTTAGTTCTTTTATTATATTAATATTATAATCATTCTTTTATTAATTTACTATTCAAAATCTATTTGTTTTTCGGAACATTATTCATGTTTATTTCGTTAGATTTAGTAAAAAAAGTATAATTATGGAAGGAGATAAACTTAAAATTAATAGAATAAAATAGTATTTAATAAGACAATGGCCAGGTAAAATGATGTTTTCAAGCGTGTTAAATCTTCTAATGGTCTGCTTTGGCATAATCTTAATTCAGATGAGTCCCTTATAGTTATCACCATCAAGGGTACTCATATCAAATCCTGGAGTATTGTTATCAATGAGATGTTAATAAGATAACGCTAATTATTTTTGTTACATCTCTCCTTTCAACTGATCACCGCCGCAAACCCTATTGAAACTGTTATTTACAAAAGTTAAACTGTTATTTCAATTCCGTCTAGATCGCACTTGGAACCGTTACCGAATCGTTGCTAATTGTTATGACAGAAACAAGGTCCATCAGTTTAAAACCGGATCATTCCGATACTTTGAACTTTGTACACTTTGTCATGTTTTCTTTGTTCACAAAATTGCACAACCTATTGAAATATATTATGTATTCGTAAAATGACATTCTCATTGATAACAAAGCAATTCAATAAGCTCGTTTTACACTAAGGAATACCTGCAAAAACTGCCCACCTATAGTACTGACACGTGCTGGCGTTAATAGGTTGTCATTAAATGTGATTACTATTGATTAATATGAAATTATATATATTGAATTTGTTTCCAGTGCCCGACTGCAAGGAGAAGTGGCGTAAAATAAGGATAGCCTACATGAGATCGTTGAAGCTTGGCAAGAGCGGCCATCCGCCAAGCAGGCCGTACTACCTTGCAAACTATTTACATTTCATATCGCCAAACAAGAAGGTCGACGACAACGTGCCCACCACCAACTGTGCGCCGTCACCGACGCCCTCAGACGTGAGTCTCAAATTAGAAATCGACGAATACGACCATTTGGCGGACAGCAACGACAACGGAAACAGAGACGATCGAACAGAGAAACACGAGGACTGGCGGAGCGGTCGCACGCAGCGAGATGTTACAGATCACCGTGGGAACGAAATGAATTTAAGTAGCACAGATAGAACTGAGGACAGGTTTTACGAGGAAACGAACGGACGGCACGGAGAAACGGTCGGAAGAAGCAGCGATAGGGCTCGCATTGAAATAGACCAGAGCTGTTTGGTCGACGAAAACAATCCGAGGAGAATGTTCCTAATGAGCCTGCTGCCGGACATAGAGTCGCTTAATAAACAGGAAATGCGCACTTTCCGTCGAGAAGTGATCGCCCTGTTGGACAGAATAATGTCCACGCGCGATACTGTCATAATGAACTTGTCCAGATGAGCCTATGAATGCATACAGTTTAATAATCCTGCAGTATTCTGATGAGACTTAACCAAAAATAAATTTGAATGCTCACTATGTTAGTGTTACATTAAACACATAAGACGTATGATCTCATTCCTTAACGCAATATTGACATTAATCAAATTGTAGGATGTAAATGGATGAGATGTCTCTGAGCTATACTTGGTATGGTTGAACTAAGATTCCAGTGTTTAGTCATAGACTATTTAAAAAAAAATCGTCGGAAGAGACCAACTATTGCTTTCCTGCTTTTTGAGTAGGAAATAAAAAGAGAAGAAAATCCAAGATGGTCTTCATTTTTATCGTCCCGCATAAATTTTGCTGTAAAACAGTAAATATCAAGAAGAGGATGGTATGCTTGGTGTATGCTGGAAAATAAAAGGGGGTTAGAGGAACATAGATCCTAAACTTGATTATGAAGGACTCTATCGGTTGAGTTTAATGTAGAGATTAAGAATGTATATTAAATATCTGTGTTAGCGGTGAACGTAAATGTTGTTAATATTTTTATTAGACTATACTAATAAAACGTCTTTATTGTTTAATTTATTTAGAATAGTCGGTGTTATATTGTTACTCTGTTAAATACAATTTTCCTGTTATACTAAGAAAGTTTCAATATACTGTTACATTGTGGAGAGCCAGTTTTATACCAAGTATTTTACTTAAAACGCACATAGCTTATATAGTCATAAATGGATGTTAGAATACTGGTGATATGGTTTGTTGCGAGCAGATGAAAAGTCTTATGCAATCGTGATTGCGTAGAATACTAACGCACGAACTGTTCAAGTTTATAAAGTGGCCTGTCATTACTTTTAAAACATCATCAAGTTAAACATTGACATGAAGGTGATAAGATTTTTACGTTAACTTACCGTTAAATAAAAACTAAAATCTAATTATGGTAATATTAAGAAAGAATCAAAGATATATTTTACCTAAAAACATATTGTTCTATAGCGGAATTAAAAAAATATATCTTACCTAAAAGTTTATGGGATAAACAGTATTAATGTAAAGAATGTTGATCGTTTCCTTCCGATTATTTTATTCCATCATTGCACAAAACTTTGATATAAATGTGCAATATTAGGTATTTAACCAACAAAGTTGTTTTGGAAGGCGGTGTATAGTTATAGAAATGTGTATTACAATTAGTAACCTTGTATTAATTGCAATGTCAAACAATTGTTCAATGTTAATGAATGGATCTAAATGTTTTTGTGAAATCGCAGTAAGCAGCCATATTTATCGAATAAATGTCTTTTTGTCCGTTATTTCTCTTGTTTTCTTTGTTTATAATTATATTAAAACGTTGACTGCGGCACTATAGAACTACAAATGTCGTCCAGTGCTATACGTGCGAATTGTGACTCGTAACGTAAAGGCGCCTATTAACGACCCCCTAAAATTGGATCCTATTACCGAACTAACTTTTAAATAAGTCATATCAGACATAATAT
>DWQT01004335.1:0-11377 GCA_018244895.1 Myscelus amystis hages
TGGGTTCGATTCCCACCCAGGACAAACATTTGTGTGATGAGCACATTTGTTTGTTCTGTGTCTGGTCGTAATAAAATATATCTATATGTATATATGTAAGTATATCAGCTGTCTGGTTACTATAGGACAGGCAATAACTTGCCTAATTTGGAATCAGACAGCCGTTTGTGGAATTGTCCTAATATATTATTAAGATTATTAAGATTGAGGTGATTTGGTGAACTTCTTAGAGAATATGTGTTGGTCGTCCAGGCTTTCTACTCTGGACTTATCGTAGTGGTGTTGTAAGAAGGGGTAGTGCGGCCCTAAGCTCGCACGTGTCGCGGCCAAGGCTGCGGCGAGAAAGCTCCGATCCGCCCACGCTCCGTCTGATACGCACACTACGGTACTATCACTGTGTGTTACACCATAAGGCATAGACTCAGCACCGGCAGAGCATTTACTTCAAACCTCTCTAAACTCATGAATACCAAACAAAAGTGTAGTAAGATTTGTAAGTAAACCGTGCTACATAATATATAGCTCTTTTTTAGTTATACCGCTTATAAACAACTACCCTCAACATCGCAAAATATTTACGGTTGAATTCAATGTCACGGTTAGTTAATACTTCAGTGAATTTGGAAATATAAATAGGCTGCTCGTTTGCATGGTAAGCACTATTAACTATTACTATTACTATTAACAAAGACGATAACGTAAAGGGCATGCCACAACAAGGCGACACCAGAGCCTGTTAATAAGCTTCAATGTTTAGTCATCGTGCGCTGCCGGATCGTGTGGCAGCGTCGCGTGTGTGCGATCCAGTCGTACGTACTCGTGTGTATGTACGACGCACACACAGGTTGTCCAACGTGCGTGTGTTGCTCTCAAGCTCCGTAACTTGTTTAGTTCACAAATTCTTAGAATCATGCCAATGTCACTTTAACTTTATCTCTATACAGCAGTTTCATCGATTGGTTTTCCCGGAATCACAACAGCCTTCCTTCTGCTACTTGTTCGATCCTGTTAGCTAATTCTATTGCAACATCAAGAAATCTTATTACAAAACTCTGTCTATTATTCTACAATATCTTTATAGGCTTAATACATAATTTCAACTATTGCACTTTTCGTAAGAATTGGCTGTTTCAGTTCAGCAATTTCACTGGTGACATACGAATTGACTGTTTCAATGGACCCTGACGGTGACACAATTCATTAATTTTCTTTCTTCTCGGTGAAAAATTCTTCTTTGTGGAAAATCAGCAGTACTTATAGTAATATAATAAGTAATAATACTAAAGTACATTTAAAGGAGAGTAATAACTAGAATCGAATAGAGATATTTGGTGCTTGATGCGCTCTGCCTACCCTGCTACTGTATAATTAAGGCATATTGTGAGCTATTTAAAAGTGTAATAATATTTCGTATCGAAACTAGCTTCCTCGCAACACGGCGACGTCGTCATTGGGTGTTCACAGGCCGATGTATTGGAAAAGATAAACATTTTTAATTAGGCAACATGAAACCGAGCGCGCTTCCGTCGACAACAATGCACCTCGTTTTGACTTGTGCACTAATTAAGCGATCTTTTAAATACCCCGCGGGTAATTACCGCAACGCTTTTGAAGTAATTAAAATTTGGTACAACTGAAGGATGCATTGAGCTGGATTTTGATTTTGAGAAAAAAATATTACAAGCCATCTTAATGTGTTCGGACTGTAACTGAAATATTATTTTTAATTTATCAAATTATATCTATGGTGTGTACATTGAAAATGTAAATATATTTAAGAAATATATAATATGGAATATGTAGATGTATATTATATTGTTCGCCGTCTAACATAACATTTTGTTGCTTCTTAATCACAATTTGATATACTGAAAATATCGGACTAAGGATGGAACCTTAATGTTAACGTTAAATCCACCAAATTGATACCATTTTGAAAGAAATCTAACGACGACGTGAGGCGAACTTTGTTTATCTCTGAAGCTGGCAAGCCTTAAGGGTTGGGGGTGCGTTCTTGTTTTTATTTGGGTCAGTAGGCGCCGTTGCATCGAACCTGCGAACTTCGCAGCCTGACCTACATATTTTAGGGGTTCAAGTCGTACCTTATTTTTGCGTCGCTAAAATATTGCTACTGTTCAATAAGAAGCAGTTTGCTGCTGATAAGACGTATTTTTTATTTTATTAAATTTGATATAATACTTTGAGCAAAAACAAATCTTAGTGCCGCGAGATGATAGAGTGTTAGGTATAAGATACCCATCTGTACGTTTTCTAGTGTGAATATAAAATATGCAACTACCCGCGTATTGTCTAATAAAATGAATAGCTTACAAAGATGGGCCTCTTGAAGTGTGTTATGGGAAGAGATGTGCCCTTGCTTACATCTGGGTCAGAGGGGCCCGATGCATCCAGCCCGCGTTGAGGTCGCGACCTGACCTATTTCGGAGATGTAAATAGAGCCTTGTTTATCAATTATTTCAATTTTATACCAAACGCTACAGACATTTGGCAATAATTAATATATAAAATTCGGTAGCCGCGTCTAAAAAAATTATAATTTCAATGGTTAGATTATTGCTTAACCCTATAAGATCTGAATGCGTTTTTAATTATTCCCGTTTTGAATCACACTTCACCTTGTTATGAATAGTTCCGAGTAGCTCTAGCAAGTTGGTTGATTGCTATCCAGGTTAGAAATGAGATAACGTTAATAGGCATTTGGATTACTTAAAATGCACCTATAATATCGATGTTTATCATTAAAATTAAATTAAATTCGAATTACATCAGCCATTAATAAATGGAAAAATGATAAATATTAATTAATATAAACGATGCTAGTGCAAGTGCCTTGTTTAGCGTTAAGTAAAGTAGATTATGTTAAAAACCAGTCCTAGTTCTCGATTAACACGCAAGGCCAAATGTAACGAAGAATATTATTCTGCTCATTATTTCCCTTCAAAATTATTAAATGAAATTAAAAATAATTACACGCATACAATTTTAAATTCAATGTTGACAGGCTATTAAACATAATTTCAATATACCTAGTGATTTTTATTCCACATTAGAGTAATGATTTCGGCAAAAATGTTACTATGTGGTACCTACACTATTAGCAATGCATATGAATATATATTAAAAATAATGTTTTTAATATATATTCATATGCATTATGCATAGATAAATGATTTATTTGTTGCCATAACCTAAAGTACCTATAGTAACGAAAAATTGTAACCTTAAGCACACAACCTCATGCCAACCTCTGCATTTAGTAGAATGCGCTATCTGCAGAACATTGTGTGAGCACAAAATTGACAATTTCATCACTCCAAAGTGCATTATTTCATTAAATTTATGAGCGATTGCAATATGCTAATAATAAAGACTAACATTAAACTGACCCGATATATTTCTCGGTCCTGTTATGTGACACAACAATAGCACAATTAATTGCATTCGCAGCGTATTCACGAAGCGTACGCGCATCTTATCTTCCTTTCACATGTCATAAGGTTGTAAATTATAATCTACAACATGACATTATGAACTCTAAACTAACGTATTAAGTGCTAATTTTTCGAATACAAGTACGCAATAATGTTTCTTCAGATTAGATGGCGTCAATCCTGTACATTTGTGCTCGTGCGACATTCACGCGGATATACTCACACGACCACTGGCGGTATTATCAAGTTGGCAAGTTTATGCGGTGGCTAATCAAAATAAAACCGCAAATATTGTTCGGAGAAGAACTCGACCGCGACTTCTTTTACCGGGAAACGATAGGTCCTCGATAAAAACGTGATTTACAATTTCAATAAAAAGGAAGCTTAAATGATAGCAGTCAACGGACCCAGACATTCAATTTTGTTGATACCTTATTATCTGCATATGGACTAAGTGAAGCAGATTTCTTTTAACGCGTTAATGTTTTGTTTCCTTACTTTTATCGCCGTCGAATAGTACCGACAATATACGCAGTGTATTCGAAGAATAAATTGGTACTCACTTTTCAAGTCTACAAGAGATCTCAGAGGAGAGTCAACGAACCCGGATCAATGTACGGCAACCGTCATTATTAAGTTGTAAACAAATCCCCGACAGTTGTCTGTTGGTACCGAATCACTAGCGGAATGTCGGCTTAAATACAAACGTAAAACTAAAATACGTAGCGCAAACAATAACAAAAATACATTGTGACCATATAAATCTGTAAAATAAATGCTAGAAATGTTATTAATATTTTGCTTTTATTAACTATCTGCATAAGTATGAGCCAAAAAGCATGAAATATATTCATCTTGAAGCTCGCGTGAAACGAACCACGACTGAAGCTGTTTTGGTTTTGTTTCAAAAGATTAATAGTCTTAATTCGTCGTATTGCAATTCACAGGAGCCAGCCAGTGTAGTGAAAATAAATACGACTAGTAATGACGCCACGTGTTCCGTATTTGCGTAGGAATTGCGTAACATTGCAGTCCCTTTCGTAAACTTTGATCAGATCGCTGCATTTATAAGATGGTCTTTGTTTTTTACGTTTGAGCTGTAAATTATTGTATCCATCCGAAATACAGATTGCGACAGCTTCAAAGAACGCACGTAATGCTACATGGCATTTTGGACCAGTTGTTTTCGAAAGCACACCATACAGAAATAATAATAATTCTAGTTCACTTGACTTGTAATTGTTTCCATGAAGAATTTAATGATCTCATGATTACTGTAACTTTTGCTGAAAAGTATTAATAGTGCCTACTGGACTTGAGTAAGTCTAAATCACTCCAATTTCTCGAACATCTTAGGTATAGTTGTTCAAAAACCTGTATTACCACTATACCGGAATAGTAAAAGATGAGCACTTTGTATTTTGTCTTAATTATTGAATGTTTATAGTGAGCAAATTATTATTAAGCACATTACACTATGACACTTTGGAGAGTTTTTTCGACCTGCACTGTAACACACCTAAGCAACGATTAGTGCCCTATTGAATTGAAAATACGCTTTAAAGAATCTGGTAGGTCAGAAATATCGCAATGACGACATATGTATCTCTCTGTAAGGACGACTAAACGTCATCGTAAAAATATCAAATTCAGGTCAATTTATCTTACGTCAATGAATCACGAGTTTCGAAATTGGCCCAAAAATCATAAAGAAATCCGTACTATATTTAAGCTAGTGGTTTGGGAAGAGGGTCGTGATCATCATTCATGCAATAGCTCATGAAGTATGAGAAGCTCGCAAAATTTTATGGGGTTGGCTTATTTTCATGCATGTACATTTAATAATTCGTTTTACCTTGCACCTAATAAAAAAACTCATATAAAGGATTACTTATTTTAAGTAAAAAACAAATAAAATAATATTGCGTTCCTTCGCTTGTAAGGATTCTATTAATACTAACGAGAAGATTTTACTTCCATGTGGCTAAGCGTAAACTTGTCGGATATGACAGCTGGTCCAATAAGTAGGCGCGGCGCTGCTATTTTAAGCTAATTACGTAAACATACGAAAAGCGATCAGTTTGGATATACCACCACCTACGACTGAATTTACAAGTTCAAACTCAGTTGACAACATTATTCAACGTCATAAATTTCATTAATTCCACAGCAATGACAAAAATTAATTGCTGTTGATGTGTAGGTATGGCAATAAATTTGACACATTTGTAGGTTTGTTATAAACAGCCCTTGACAAATAGACAAAAATAAGTACATTACCAGCACACTTACTAATTTGTTGACAGAAATTCGTACAAATATAACATTTTTGAGCTTATAAAAACACTTTCAAAATATGAATTTCAGATTTGTAAGGATAGAGATATTTGGCAATGGTGTCGTCTGCTTATTCGGTTAATATACTGGCGTGATAGTATAATAATTGTAATTTTGTATCAGTAATGTATTTTTTTCTATATTTGCCCCTAACTGTTAATCTAGCAACCGAACCGGCACTGTAATAAGCTTAATGAAATCACCTACGTTACTCGGGCTAAATGTAATTTTCATGGCAGCGCATGCCAGCATATATTTGTGGCAGATTTCAAAGAGAGTAGCGGTCGTAATGCGCACAGAAACAGCGCAGGCTCGCCCCTAATGAGCTCGCGACGCTTTGAACTCGAACTTATTTCAGTCGGAAAACAATGTTGCTTTGTCGTTCTGAGAAAACGAATCTTCACACGCCACCGCGTCCGATTGTTTACTACGAAACCATTGGCTCGTGTTGCTTTCGCTACGATGCGCGCGGGCTTAGCGCTTCTGTTGCTAGTGTCTTTGAATTATCAGCGATCATTGTTACAGGACGTTCATGGTTCAACAACTACTGAATCGGATATCCGTTTCATACGTATTTATGGACAGAAAAAGCTTTTAACACAATATTTTATTTAAACTGTTCGTCGCTGTCAATAAAACATTAATTACTACTATCGCGGTATAGCAACTTACTCATAAAAAATAGACATACAAAGTCGAATAGGAATTCAGATAATTTTAATTACAGTGATTTTATTTGAAATGATTGAAAAGTATAATATTTATACTCATTTATAAAATTGATTGTATGTAATTATTATTATGCACTGGTTTTCGTTACCTCGCTACAATGCAAACGTAGATAAGTTGTGATTTACCTAGAATGTCTGCCCGCAACTATTGTATTGCTGTTATTTATGTTTGAGCAAGTTGTACAAACGGCCCTGATTACATTTATGTGAGATATAAACAGAAACTAGACGGCAATGCGTAGGCTTCGTCTAAAATAGATTAGCAACCGCCCAGACATGTTGCGAGCTCAATTTGTTTGGTTACCGCATATATTATTATTATGTATACATAGTCCATTTAATGGCTCCATTATTTACCACAACCTACGAGAATTGCCGATAGCTTTCTGAAAATAGGTCTATACCTGTTTATAAATACCGACATAAATGTATAATATACATTCGGTCACACTTTTATTTAATAACCAAGATTGAAAAGTTAGCTTGAGACGTCTTAACAGGTGGAATTGTAGAGTTTCTGAAGAAAGCTATTTTGAATTTCGAAGTAGGAGCGTAACCGGTGGAGCTACAATTATCTATCCATATTATTTATTACTTTATTAATTAGTAAAAAATTAGGAATAAATCTTTTTTTAAGCGCTAGGAATCTTCTAGAACGTGATATCGCATTTGATGGAATTATAATGATCGCTTCTCTCGGTTTTCATCCAATCGCTATTAAATAAATTAGGTATTTATCCTTTGAGGAAAGTACACTATAAATGTTAATTTTTTTCCTTTATGTATTGAAGTGGTGAATGACAAATACCGTCATATTTACCTTAATTGGGCAGATAGATATCGAAGTATATTTATTAGGACTCAGCAGATTTATGTACGTATAGACAGCAGCACGGAGTACAGTAGAGACAGTAGAGCAGTAGAAGTAGAGTGTATATGTACCAAACAGCATTACGAATCCCGACCATTATTCCCTACGTCCAGTATGCTAATACGTTGGCGGACGAATTTCGTTAGTCCGAATGAGCATTAATCGCATGTCACAAATGGCGTAACATTTATACCTGTGTCACCGCCCATTAAAAGGATCCGGCACATTTTGAAGGGCCCCCAGCTTTTTCATAGTTAATTTCTGTAAAAATGAAACTACCTACATAGAATCTACCGCATTTAAAAGGCAAGTTTTCGTACATTGTAAGCAATTTACGAAAGTATCTACCAACTGCCCAGTCGTTGCGAATTAATGTTGCTATTAGCAATACATTCCAAGATTTAAGATAGCTTATGATATTATTTAAAACGGGACCGGCGATTTCTATATTACTACAATTATTACGGTTACGGTGTTTAATGGAATTTATTTCCTGGACGCATCGCGATACGACAAATTCCACGGCTGCGTGCTGGCTTGGACACATACCTCACGTGGGCTATTTTAGTTTGACATTTCGTTTATTCCTGTCGTTGCCAGACGTAACACTCGATTGCATGTAGCGTGTGCCGCGTCTAGTATGTGGGTTGAAGGGGTTATTAATGAGCTGGTCAGATCTAACGAACATACGACAACGCGTCTGTGTACGAAGTTAGTAAGATACACCTAGAGGGACCAGTGATATGGCTATAGTATTATATCTGTGCTTTTTATGTCGAAAACTTTGCCGCAAAACAGCAGAGCAACATTTACTAAACTTGCTCTGCGTCTTAACGATATGGAAAATCACGTGAGTCACTTTTAATTTTAGAAATCTCAGTTTACAGGTAAATGAGGTGAATAATTGCGGTTTGCGCGTGATGTACCAGAACAGGTCTATGCAACTGGTGCAGCCATGTTCCTCATTCATTGTGGAATTTGAGAACCATTCGTCGTAAATTTTATGTCTCTTGTACCCACAATCAAATGAACTTTGGGCCACTAACTCTTTTCATGGTAAATTTAAAACTAAAAATGTTTTACGTAATTTTGAAATTTGGAAAAATTATACACAGTTTCTGTTACTTGAAGGAACTCGTGTCATTATTGACTTCACGTTTAATAAAGTTAATATTGGTTATTGGATCTTGATCTGGACTTCTATGGTATGTTTGGGATTTGATAGAAGTAGTTACGTACTGCTACATTCGTCTGTTTCAACTGCAGTTACGTCAGCAGTGAATAAGGCGTAATTAATTTTTTCCACTTTATTGCGACAAAAAAATAAGATATAAAATCAATTCATTGATTGCAACGCGCCATTACGATTGCTGTGCGTAACGGCGCATCATTCATAATAAATAGAAACACGTTCCGTTTGCGTATAAATTACCAATTTGAAATAAACTGCCATCTATTACGCATAGTTATCTATTGATTCACTTACAATTCTATTGATGCAACGATTATGACTAATATTATTACTGATTCATATCAAATCTTCTTGAAATAAAAATACTGGTATATATTATATATGTATGTATATGTAAACCCAGCGTGTGTTGTGTAACTAACATAAGGAATTATATCGTTTGTAAGGTCTTTTGATATATAATGAAAATTAATTTTATAACACATTTCAGACTAATGCATTAATTATATGAGAATAATTAAATATTTTATCAAGGCCCGAAGTTTCGAGGACCAAATGAACGTAATATATTGGTTTTAAAAATATGGAGATGTTATTTAAAAATTTGAGTTAAATGCCATGATATTGATATGCTTCCCATTCGTAGCTCTGTTTACGTTGTATAGATATAGGAAAGATAATTGAAGTTAAATAAATCTAATACGTACATAGTATATCGCTGTCGTGAAAGAAGCACAATTAAAGGGCAAATACCAATTTAGAACTTGCGTGGGTTCGCAGACGTCTAGATAATATGTTCACCCGGCTAGACCAGCGTCATTTAGAATACCTAAGAAGTTTTATTAAAAAAAAAACATAAAAATATGACTACATGTAAAATAACAAATACCTTTACCATTCTGAGATGACGGCTGATTCAAATTTTCAATCCATTTATAAATATGTAGATTATAGGTATGTACATTAATTACGTATGTTATGTTAATGTTATGCTATAGGTAAATTAATGAAAACGTAGCTACTTGGGTGATGAAAATATTATATGAATTTCCAAGTAATCGTTATGTTAAAGAAATATATATTATATTGCAGTTATTCAATCACGCTATAGATACCCTTCAATTACGTATTATGCCAATAATGAATAAAATGTATACAAGAAAATATACGGTATGCATCTTTTGCAACCTTATTATCCTTCCACTATTGTAAACAGGTCTTGTTACATGAGAAATTTAAGAAAATATTCTATCACACTGGCCAAATCTGGTTTATCATACTTTTAACACATCTCACGATGTTTTCCTTCACCGTTGTAGCAAGTGTCATTTAATTTGCAATTTTAATTGTTAAAAATATGAAGCCGTAGCCGTAATATACAGTATATTATATGCAGACATGTTACAATGGAGGACAAAAATAATATGGATGTAGGGATATGAGTATTTAATTTTATCTCGGATGAAACTAAACGGGAGCAGTGTGTTAAATGAAGTGTATGTGTTCATTCATTTTTTGTCCCGTTGATAATTTTAGTGCGAACGGTGAGAAACAGTGACGTGGTAGATCACAGCGCATGAACGACACGCAGGCGCACCTGTCGGCCGTTGCGCTCCAGCGAGTGTCGAGGACTACCCACGCGTAACTCCGACACAGCGAACGCCGCGCCGAGCTTTCCATAAACACCAGACAGAATACTTCACAAACATTAAAAACATTATTATTCTCTCCTACCCATTGATACTAATCTAGCTAATTTGAAAACATAATTCAGTGCTTTTTAGCAAATCTGTTTCAAGATTTGCACAACACTGTTTCAGTTAAGTTTAACAACTCTCACATTGCTTAGAAGAAAACTTACGAATATCAACGGTTTGGAATGTTAATATGGCATAATGCTTCATTAGCACCCATTTGTAGCGTTTTCTGTGTCTTGGATGCATTGAATGCCCGTACAAGGCCTGGTAATCCAGTAGTTAATGTGTCTGACTGTTGAAGCATGGCTTGCGAGTTCGATTCTCTCCCAACATCAACGTGTAATGAACACGAGTCTGTGTCTCTGTGTAATTATCTTATCTACAAACAAAAGTGTTTAGGAACATGTTTGTACGAGTATAATTTAGTCTATCAGCTGTCTGACTACAGTAGCAAGGGCTCCAACTAATGTGGATTCAAATGACTGTCTGAGTTGTCTCGAGATATTAATATTAATAATGAGATATTAATAATGAAGCCCGGCAGGCTAAGTATATACCTTTCAAATTCTTGACCAGAAATTACGCCCGAAACTGTTCGCGCAACAAATTAACGTAGCGAAACTAGTGCCAAATAAATCGTTATAGACTAATTGATGCTTAGAAAAAATTCAGTTCATGATCAGAGAAGACATATGTACATACATACGAGTATATCCAACTGTTACAATGGAGCAATAAAAAGGGAGAACAAATCTTGCATGATTTCAAAAAGGACTTTTTGGAGTACTTATTTAAAATTGTGTGCGTTGAAAGTCACCTTTACATTATAAATTAGGAACAGGTTCAAGAATGCTTGCTTAATCAAGAACTGAAGGTGGTAGAAACCTCTGTGGTTCCACTCCGGCGGCACCACCGTCACACCTACATATGTATTTCTACCTTATAACAGCAGTGTTAAGCGCTGCTGTGTTCCGGTTTGAAGGGTGTGGTAAGGGAGATACTTTTTCGAGGCATTCTAATTTAGTCCTCAGGGGTAGTGGCGCATCTGTGGTCGACCTGAGATAGGAATCTAATCTTATCTGGGGTCGATTACAAAT
>DWQT01004336.1:0-11376 GCA_018244895.1 Myscelus amystis hages
CAACTTAATAATGAACTTGCTTTTCTCCTCTTCAATATGTAGGTACACATATTGTTGTCTTTGCAGTCGGTGTCAGCTAAGGAAACACTATAATATACCTAGACACCGACTCCAAAGATTGGAAATCGGTTAACGTAGAGCCAAGTTATGCGGTAACAAACATAGAAAAAAATAAAAATAAAAAACAGACGAATTGAGTACCTCCTCCTTTTTGAAGTCGGTCAAAAAATGTATCAGTTTCGTTAATCCTAATTTGATGGAGTTCAAAATGGGCACCAAAACTGAACGAAAAACTCGAAGCTTTGTTACTGTGTAAAAAAGTTTTCAAATTCATCGTTCAACAAATGATTCTGAATTCAAATTGCAGGCAAAGTAGCTCCTAGTTGATTCAGGTGGGTATTCTGAAATCAGTTCAAACACAAATTCCGAATTCGCTCGGATTTCAACGTGGAAATAATCTGGATGTAAATTGATTTAGAAGTAGATCTTTATACGGGTCGAGTTTTGACGTACTTTAGCGGGTAATTTTTCAATTCTTATTTACTGTTCTATGATCTGAGAAGATCTTCAATAATGAAACGATTTAAAACTATAGTAAACTATTATATACCTCACATATTTTAGAGAATTTTCTGGATAAGTTTCTTCATCGAGATTTTCCTCATAGTTCTATATGATATTCTCATAGTTCCTCATAGTTATATTATATATCATAGTGATATATGATTTTGAAAATGTAAATTCTATTCACAACGAAGGGCGTGGCAGGATTTGAAGCCAGACTCCGGGTGGTCTGATAACTAAGCCACTTAGCTATCAGTGTTTCTATACAGCCATCCTATTCAGAATTATGGGGTGATCTGTATTAAGAGTGTATTTTTGTAGAAACCTACAAATAAAGACCTAATTTGATTATACTCAACATCTTAAAGTATCTATCTATGTAAACAAACAAATACTATGCTCGTAATTTTCTTAAGCAAAATCTAAATAAGAGTCCAAAAATAGAGCAAAATAAAACAAAAAGAAAGAGCAATAACTTACAGGCGCCAGGTAATTAAAACCGCGAATTTATTAATGTAAAACATTTTTACGGTGGCGTTTGCATGTTAATGTCGTTTAAGTGTGAAAATATCACATGTTTTTAGAAGCACGACATCATTTACATGAGGGAAAAGAAAATATATTATGTGGAAATAATCAGGTTGCCTTAGTCTTTGAAGAAATAGCGACATTTTATTCATAGCCGCCGTACCTTTTTAAATTTTCCTTGTTGTTTTTTCCTGCTAATTTGTACTTACTGTTTTTTCTCGTCGGTTTGTTATTTACGAGTATTTATGCAGTCACGCCTACTTCCCATAGATATAAGAGGCAGGATTCTCGTAATATTATTAAGAAAATTGTAAATATTGTTTTGCAATCTACATACAATAAATATAAAAATAATAATAGTATCTTTACTGACCGTGGAGAAAGTGCATTAAATATATTTCTGCACATCACACAAACGTTTGACTTGGATGAGATTAGAACCTATATACCCCAGCTCAGTGGCCAGTTTTACTAACCACTAGACCAATAGACAGATGAATCACTATCAGAAAGTCCTTGGTGGAATACTGCATAGTTGTGTAAGAAGTGAGAACGTATTAAATTTTTTGGTTATCTTTAGTATGTTATAAGAAAAGATTTATACTAGGCAATAGATCAAATTTGCATTACTTAGCGAGTGTCGTCAGCTGAGTAAAACGTGATAAATTGAACTGAAAGCAAAGAATATAAAATAGGCAGTAACTCAAGAATCTATTCTATATCTATATCTATTAGATAACATGAAATATATTTAGTTTCATCCTAGGACTGAAGACTTTACTTATTAATCCGATATATTCTTGGCTACGGCCTCTTGAAAATAAATTGATCAGTACGAAGCAATTACAAATAGATTTTAATAAAAATATGTTTATCTAATATCCCTAACGTTATTGTCCTCAGTGACAAACGTAATAAATATATTTAATACCAAAACAGAAACCGACATCTTTTTAAAGGAATCTATTACACCTGTAGGTAATACTCATATGTTGTTACAATGCGGGTGGTAGGACAGGTGGCAGACGGTGAATAATTTTATAATTACCATTCCCATTATAATCGTAATAGAGTTTATTGTAAATATTACAAATTAAGGCAAGTTGGTTTAATTTTATGCTAGTATATGTGAAAGCGTTGTAGCGTACTGTGAATAGTGTTAATTCATCCAATATAAGTATAATGTACTACCGAAAGAGCCACTAATATATTTATATTCTAAAATTAAATTTGAAATATGTCTGGATAGACCGCTTATTAAAAACTTAAATAAGATGTTATTTATCTTACAATAGCCCAATATCATTACACTGAAGATTGTTAATTTCGCTATTCACAACCAATGGAAGTAGAGCGGCCGGACTTATCGGCATTGTGAATATCAAGAACCATAGACAGTCAATAAATCGTAACCATTTTTTTAATGATTCACAAATCAGACAATACAGCCGGCCCGATCACAAATGAGTACGTAGCAAAATCTTTTACGGTCGCCTTACCTGTAATCCGCCATTTTGAAAATGCATTCATAAATTAAAAGAACCGAACCATTTCCGATTCGCTATTTAAATATTTGTGTTCGAAATATAAATGACCGTTGCAAGCATCAAAGCGAATGGTTCTAATGGATCCTTTGTAGTCAGTGAGCTTTATTTGAAGCTTTTTACGACGAAAAGAGTGTTTTTAATGAACGATATTTTTGGTTACACACAAAGGCTACTCAAATAGGTGTATAATTTATGACTGGGAATAAATCTATTGCCTCGTGGTTGAGTAGTTTGAGACCCTGAAGCAAAACCGGAGGTCCATGGTTCGATTCCCAGCTTGGACAAATATTTATGTGATGAACAAATTAGTTTTATGTCTGGGTGTAATCAAATATCTATATGAATATTGTCATATATATGTATGTATGTTTATCAGCTGTTTGGTTACCGCAACACAGACATGCAATTTCCTTATTTGGAAACAGAGGTCATGTTTTACATTGTCCAAGTTAATATTACTATTATCTACGTACATTTCATGATTATTATTATTTGAAGTATCTTAAGTTTCAACACTATTCGATAAGGCTGTACTTTATGTTGAATACTTATGTAGGTTCATGTTTCATAGTTTACTCAAACGTGAAAATGTTGTGAGTACAGAAAATATTTTTGTACTATAAATATGAGAGAATTTGTTTACTATCATAAGTTCAGGATTTCGTAATACGAGTATTTACTCCGTTTAATGAACATTTGCGCTTAAATCTTCTTATTATATCGTCTGTTTATTTAAACACATATGTGTTTATAGAATAAATGTGACCATTATAAAACCGTACATTTAAATCGGATTCACATTATCCGTAACCTTTTTGTTATCTAGATTGAGCTCTTGGTCGTGTTTGTTTCCTATTCTTTTATTACTCCCATTACTAGTCGATTTGCATGCAAATGGTAGAATGATTGCTTCATAAACAAACTTACCTATAACGTATGAGTAGCCATCGAGCGTCAGGACACATTTTCTAGGAGCCCCCGACGCAGACCTATGTCTGTGCGCTCTAGGCGCTGCGCCCAAAGCCCGACCTCCACCCGGATCGCTGTGACACTTATGCACCAGCTCTTTATCGTTAGCCAGATTGCTGTTGCCGTCGACAGAGCCCTGCCTGCTGCCTTCCAGCAGCGCTTTCCCTCGTCGCATCATCACATCATACGCTATCTCCAGTCAAAACACCAACATCCACTTCTGTTTCACTCACTCGGACTCGCGCTAGTTTTCTAACAGCACCAAAGAGACTACCGTACCGCGACACGTGTTGCGAAACACAAGACTAATCGCTCAAATGCTCGATAGATATGTTTATTTCAACAGCATGTTTTGATATGTAGCAGATCGTTGTCATAAACAATGTACATTTTTCAGACGTATTCATTGGTTCGCTGATGTACTGCTAATAAATTTCAAATTATTACCATAACATTGCTAATTTTAGTTTTCACTGCTCTCTAAATTAGCTCCCTTTGTTTTGCACGCATCAAACGTTTTTTCGATTCTTTTTTGAAACGCTACCGGCCTTCCCTTTATTTATACCTCTAACGCGATTAAGATATTGCTTACGCGATAAATGTATTTATCAATAGTTTTATTGTCATCTTTATCTGAATCATTAATATCGTTCATTTAAGTTTTCAGTTGAATTTTTATCTTTTTGTCAACGTGCTGTTTTTATGTTTTCCAAACCTTGTTTCGCGTAGTTGTAAATATGCATGTACACTTTGAACGCAATTGAGCGATACCAACTATATCATATAAATCTTTCATTAATATTTTAACGTCAGCCTAATATGGAGTTGTGGTAGAAAAATATTTTGCGTACGTTTAACGATTTTACGTATTTAAAATGTCATTTGTCATAGACGTGACATAAATGTAATTACGATGGTTAGCGCATCTAATGTATTGACCGATTGTCACTTTGAATATTTTTATTGACGTCATAGACATAAGCATCACTTGATTACAATCATGGATAAGTTTGATATACATTTTATGAGCATGCTATCTTATGAGCATTCATGCTAGCTGATCACTGCGACCTACAGATATCAAATTTTAAACAAGCAACGAGCTACTTTTAAGGTCAGTCAGCTATACTCATATTAAGGAACTAGTAATATAAGCGTTTCTTGGAATGTGGAATGTGATATTTTGGAATTATTTTTTACCTACCTAGTGATAGATTGCTATTTTAATCGGATTTTTTGTGTCTACTTCTTTGAGAATACATTGCGGCATATTTTTATCTTGTTTTATATGGGTCTTTTGAATCGGTATTTTTTATTGTTTTATGCAGCACACATCCTTCAATATATTCATTGAGCATAAACTCCTGGGAGTTCTAATGGATTTTTATAGTCCCTTTGTTTTGATATTCTTTATGATTGTTTCATATCATATCAAGTGTGCCGTAGACTATTTTAATTTTGATATTTGAAAGTTCCTTTATATGAGTAAATTTCTTGGAAAATGGATTGGTGAGGATTTTAATAGATTTTTTTATAGTTTCTTTCCGTTCGAAATTTCAAAACTGTAAGTTTACGCTGGGGTAAATCGTAAATCCTCTTGTGTTTCGTTGCCAAACAATAAAACCGTCCGTCTTGTAACAAATCGTAGATACTAACTTGAAACAGATTACGCAGGGTTCGAATCGAATTGTTTATTGAGTATCATGTGCCCACGTGGGAAGTTACTTTTAAAATTAATAATCCATGTCATTTTGATTAACTACAACTGGAATTTTTCACCTTGTTTTCATACATACTTTTGTATGGTAGAATGTTTTAACGCAATTATTATGTTTTTTTAATCGGAGTACTAGAACAGCTCTATTGATCCGATGCTAACACCCTTACCCAATTAACCAAAATATAGACAAGCAAGTCTTTGTGTTACGGAAAACTAACCAAGTATGTTAACAAACGCAAACCATCAGACCTTTGTTCGTTAATGTACCGCGAATTTTAGCGTTTGCGGGCTTTGTGAGATACCAATATAACTTCGGCTGTTTCATATTCACGATATGTCGCCTTTCACTTCTCAACCGCCAGTCGAAACATAGTAAGAATAACTCTAAATCGGGATCGCGTCTACAACTTTTTTTTTTCCCCAAACACATCGTAATTTACCCAACTTTGGCAACACCGTGAAATGAATGTTTGGCGTAACGCAGGTGGAAACACGGAAATCTATTTTCACGCGACGACTGTTGTTTTTCCGCCATGGTAACGCGTACACGGGGCGCCCATAAAACCTTGCGTCATGGCCCACATGGGGTGGGGGCGCCCCCCATTTGTAAACAGATTGTGACGTTGTCCGACGGACGATTCCAAATCGCGAACAACAGGTGGTCTCGTTTTTCCCTTCCGGTGCCAAGTTTGTAACAACACTTAAGTCGCTCGTGGCACCTGATATTTTGTGCTACTTTAAAAGGAAAAATATGTATTTTTTACTTTATCTGACTTTTTCCGATTGAACAATATGTAAACGGACAAGTCGGACGGTGCGTTCGGAGCCGCTCAAGGCGGCATGGCGTTACCACACGTCCGGAGCGCGTGGGGGCCTGCGCGCGACTGCCGACTTAGCCGGCGAAGCACATGCTCGACCCGCTACAGGTAGCTTCTGATTAGAACTGGCCACTTCAACTTCCAAATTCTAATCCCCAGGGTGTTCGCAACGGTACCCAAGGACGGAGCGGATTTTTCCTTTGAAAACCTTGGCCTTTTCGCCACGTTGAAAAACACTAATGGTTACGCGAATCTATCAAACTTACAAAGTGTTGGAGTCGATATTGACGCAAAGGAGATCTTTTAGTTTCTACAGATGTGGTCATTTCATCAGAGTTTAGAAAATTATTAAAACAATAGCACAGAAAATGTCCACTTTATTTAGGTAAATCTAATGAAATATAACCTTTGCTGTTATTCATTGTTCTGAAGGCAAAAGACTATGAAATATGGGTTTTGATAGAGTTATCGATGCAAAATTCCATAAAGTACGAAAAAACTGCAGGGCACAGAATAAGACAAATAATTAAAACAACGTAAAACTACCAGATAGGTATCTGAAAATACACATCTATTATAGGTAAATCATATGTAATAAACCCCGTTGTTTGCATAGTATAGTAGAGTATACCTTTTGCATCAAAGTTCAAACCAATCAGCATATTTTCCTCGATCATATAAAAACGGTTACCAATCTTCTTACTAACAAATAGGAGGTTTGATACGTTTGCGAATTTAACATCGTAACGTAAAATACTGAAAAACGAAGCATGGTAATGCCAACGTAATATATTTTTAAATCGGCGTCGGTGCATGTAACGGGTGACAGGTTGGACGTCATATCGATGCAAATGTGATGCGCCGCTACGGAAAAATGCAATCGCTACGTGTTTGGTGGCACCGGTGTGTATTAAAATGTCGTGGAAAAGTAAACACACTAACTGAACGTCCTCTTTATGTTGTTGTGTTGTGTTGTGATCTTTTGTTTTATGTTAACAAAATAATCCCGAATAAGGCTAATGGAAGCGAAGATCATAAATAAGTTAATGTCTCCATAAAATTACTTTGGGATTTTTCATATTTTATTATGCTGCTTTCCTGCTGCTTTGAATTAAAACAATAGCAATAGAAATATTTATGTTTTTTTATTAAAAAATTAAAACCTTTCAATTCCACTGTTAGATCGCGGATTTTTTAAAGAATACGTTATTCAGGAACCATACAATGTTTCAGTGCTTTAATTGTGGGTAATAATTAAAAAATGATCAGCGATTATTCGCAATTTAACACCAATAAGAATAAAATGGCAAATCATTGCGCTGTTAACGAATATACATCGTTCCTAGAACCATGAAAATGGTGAAGATGCTCACAACATTAAAATGTTGAAAATGGTATTTGTTGAATTACGGTAACATGTTCTGCTCAAACAATGTGACGTTAGAAGCGACCTTGAAGATTGAGATTCATTTGTCGCCCAGCACACCCAGCTATCGGAAGCGCGCCGATGCAGGCGTGTCCCATTAGAAATGGAAATTGATTGTAGCGTTCCTGTTCAGTTGTGGTTCTTCCGCATTGGCACCGCCCGCAATGCAACCAGAGCGTCTAAGTTAGTTACGTATGCAGGCACCTGAAATAGCAAAGCAATGAACGGATATTTACACTATACTTACGTGCAATATTAAAGTTTAATAATGGTATTTAAGGTTAATATCATTCTGCTGACCTCTTAGATTAGTGGTTAAAGATTCTGAAGCGGAGGTCATGTGTTCGAATCCCACCCAGGCAAACATTTGTGTGACAAGCATACTTGTTACTTCTGTGTAAATCTTGTTTAACGATAAAAATAAAATTTATATTCGTGTATATGCAATATTTTTTTCAAATGAAATCCTGAACGAATTGTCTAATAAAGACCTGGGAGTTTAAAGTTCAACGTTTTATTGAAGTTATACCAAGATACAAATCAAGCAACCTACTAAGGTACACGAAGAAATTGCGGAAAACAAAATCATTGAAAACGTTATAAGTCAAACCGAAATTGCTGCGCACGAGTAACAAACGAATTATATTATGCAAATTTATAATATTACACAATCGTTTATATTGTATCAAACTCGTGACGAGCTGGTTGTCACGAATTTTGCCAAGGCTCGTCTGGTTGAGCTACCGTTTGCGATATTTCCCATTATTACCAAGTGGTAAAGTCGAAAATTGCTTGTCACTTTTAACGTTCTAAGTTTAATACGAATTTTAAACGGTTACTGTGTAGGAGGTGGCGCACAGATTAAATATTTCGTCAACAATGATGAAGTAATGAAGACGAAGAATGCTGAAAACCGGGTCCAGTTTCTTGCATTGAAAAACGCAAATGGGAGATCAGTGGTCACAAGGAATTACTGCTGCTGAATTCTATCGAATCTCGAACAGTATCGTAGTAATATGTTTAGATGACCAGTTGCATTGTTTGTCAATAAGACATCATTAATTCGCAATGGAACTGTAATAATAGGACTGTTAAAGGCCGAGAAACAGAAACCTTTATTGCAAAACGCCACTGAATACTTTCCGAGCCAAATGTGGCTTTCAGTGAAGGAGTTGTGGCACAAAGTAGAAGAAAAAGTTTTGTTAGCATTCGCAGCTGTTAACATTCAGACTCATTAGTATAAGTTAATATCAATTCAGTACTTCATTGGTCATAAATAAGATGTTACCTCTAAGAACAAAAGATGATTCCTTTAGTATCCAATCGCCGCCCACTTTACTTTAATAGAAGATATGAGAGGTGCAAGGGACACCCGGATGGAACGAAGTTCTTTTCGATTAATTAGTGAAGGAATTATAATACGTTAAATTAATTCTAGCAAAAAGTGTCGTGAGAACATTTCGTCTGAATTTTTTCCGTCTAGCCTCCTTCGCAACGCGCGATAAGGAACTTCGTTCCAACAATAGAATAGGCTTTTGTTGCGGGCGATCTGTATACTCATTATACCCCCTACGATTCCGGCTTCATTAACCTCCGTACCTAACACTAACAATAATTGACGTACACTAATAAATAATAATAGCTGCCTCCTGCCTAATGCTATAAAGGGTGTGTTATTTTAATAAAGACAATATTATAGGTAATATTATTTCAGTGGAGAAACTTTTCGCTTGTTTCTTAAGTAATATTAATAAGCTTGTACTATAACTTTATTTAATGCTCTTTTAATTTTCTTACTAGCGTAGCTTTTAGCCGGCGTTAGGCTTGAAATGACTTTTTCACATTTTATTCTTAACTATTATCTGCATTTTCCCTATCATGTTATGATAAGTGATCTATATTAATAGTATATTTTACAAAATACAGCATGCAATTCATTTGTCAATTCGATACAATTACTTTTGTAACACTTAGTAAAGCTTTATCGAAAACAATGCAATAGCCACGTTTGTCCTTTAGCATTTGCCCCCCCCGGGATCTTGGCGGGGTTCAGTACATTCCCGGTTATTACTTTTAACCGCATGTACTTAACATCGTCGGTTCATTTAATCCCTACTGAAATGAAAAGTGTAAGCGATTTAAAAGAGACAAATGCTAATTAAGTATAAGTAATGATATGTGATTTTACGCCCTTTTCGTTCCTTCTATATAATAATCTTGATAAATACAGATGCGTCTACTCTGTAATAATGTGCAGGTTTCGTCCAGTCGATGTACTGATTACCTGTAAGTTATTTATATTCGATAAACTCTTGCAGTATCATGCAATGCGTTATCTACACGTTGAAGAGAATCGCCTATTAAGCGATTTCCGAAAACATTTTTATGTTCACTTGCATTATATAAATAAGTTTTTTTTTGACAACCCTATGTAGGGTGATGTATACTCATCCCGGCGGCGTCATTCTATCGAACAGTAACTGCGCAGATAATTATGAATCATGTATGTTTCTTGTCCCTTGAGTTGATGGCTCGGCAATACGGGTTTTCGGTTGTGTACTCAATGATATATGTAATATGTAAGTAAATAATTTGTGTTGTGCTAATACACTAGAGACATTATGTATCTTACGATGATGTGTTCGGTAGAATACCTACGTTTGCTTATACCGATATTTACATGAAGTAACTAAGCCTGATACATAACGTTTGATATGCTGAACTTAATAATCACAAACATTTATCGAGGCCTATAGACGGACTCAATGTTTAAGGTACGTTTATACAGATAGGCCGTGACCATAATCTGAAATGCACAACACGCTTTGCATTATTAAAAGCACGGAGTTGAAATAGGAGCTGCGAAGTAATTACAAAATTTCAAAGTAACTCAACACAAAGTCATCAGCTTTCCGGCTTCAAGATCTCACGAAAACTAGAAGACTGCAAACTTGGCGGAGTTTCGGTAACGAGACGATTGTTCACAGTTATAAGTAACGGTTACGCACTTGGTGAGTTTCAAAGTCAAACAATACACGGAGAAAATGAGTCGGGGACGTGTTCGGCGTTTGAACTGGAACAAGTTTCAAAGAACAATGTCCAATAAAAATAAACTCTTCAGAACTCCGGGTCAGGATGGAACCTTATAAACTGGTACCACGTGCAACAGATTGCCAAAATGTCCGCGAACGTTGCGTGGGCGAGGAAACTAAAAGTTCTCGCTATTCAGTTATAACAATTGTATTGATAACAGATAGAAAATACATTCAAGGCAAGTGAAATAATCTACTTTATACTACTATAAGTTTTTACAAATGTTTACTAGCAGATTAGTAAATTACAAGCATTAGAAATACGCTTATATTATTTCAAAAAAGGCACGTATGTAGGTTTGTAAAACTGGTTGAATTTTAAAAACCTATTTTATCTTTCCGTTTTCAGCTCAATAAATACTCTAAGAACTTCGTTACACATCGTTATATCCAAATCATAGTTTAAAATGAGGACCGCTAAATTTGCTAACAGAAATTAATTTTCTTACCGGATAATTTTCGAATGAAGTTTGATTTAAAGGATTTAGTACACTGCTCAACAAACTTCTTCCATATAGAACAAGGGGTGTGTTAGGGATGAATGCTATCACCTAAACTATTTTACACCAGCAGACGGTGGGAATCAATATATCAATATCAATATCAATATCATAGGACAATTCCACACACGGCTATCCGATTCCAAAGTAGACAATTTAATGCCTGTGTTATGGTAACCGGACAACTGATAAACATACATATATACATATTA
>DWQT01004337.1:0-11375 GCA_018244895.1 Myscelus amystis hages
ATTACAAATGTCCATGGGCGGCAGTAGCCACTTACCATCAGGTGGACTGCATGCTCGTCTTCTACTTCCATATTATGTAAAAAAAAAACCCCAAACGATACTAATTCTTATTAAATTGTTAGGTAACTACATAATTAATAAAATACTTTGACGAACTATTGTATTAAAAAAAAACATTGATCAGCTTGAAAGCGCCCTTTGTTTTACAGAGTCATTTTCACACTTTCATTTGGATGCTTCATATAAAAGTTCATGATATAATACAGAAATCTCTAAATAGCCTCGTGATGTAGATAAAGTGTCGCCATTATACATATATGTTAATGGTTCTAAAGTGCGGGTTGACAAATATACTTATGCTCTAATGTATTATGTCATAGCCGCCCGTGCCCGCTCGCGAAACAATCAGCTGTACGATTATTAGCGAACATTCCGTTAAATGTAACCCTACTTGTAACTTTATGTATAACATCTAAATCTGGATAACAATGCGCGAGGAATTAGAAGCGCATTTTCGATATAGGTATCCACAATTGTAGTAATATGTGCATAAAAATCCACACGTATTTGCACATCGCAATAGTTCTGTAAAATTAAGGGCGTCCAGATCTCGGATGATAGGTAGTTAATGTTTATGACACACGCATGTTAGTTCCTGTGCTTCAAAGATGACGTTAAGAATCGGTCCTTATTGTAGTGATTACATTTCTTCAGTCTTGTCTCTTCCTCTCAGATTGCTTAGTAACCTTTAAGTCATATGGTTGAGCCACTAGCCTGTATAGGAGCTAATTCACTCTTTTAAATAATGGTTCCAGGTTTATTTCAATGTAAATTCTGGGCTTTCACCACTTGCGAGATAAAATTAGTACTGGCATATGAAAAAGACTTGCTTCTAATAGATTCATATATAATTTATTTTTTTCTGAAGTATAGAATTTAAAAAAACTGCTTTTCCTTGTGATGTTTGATAATACCCAACTTAAGACCCATGTATGTGTTATCAACAGCTATTGATCATCAGTAGTGTACTTATTAAACAGAGGAGGACGTGACCTATCAGTAGCGCTTGACGATGAAAGAAATCTTTAACTACTTTTGCAATGCGGCGAGCTTGTGAAAGAAACCTGCTCTCATAGGGCCCCTGATGGAGCAAGGGCTAGCTTTTTATGATTTCAAGTCAAAATATTCATTAGGCCCTGTCCATTTTGATCAAAATATACAGGAATTCTCTTAGTTCTGTTTGTTAGATTGTTGTATAATTACTACTAGTTTTTATTTTATAATGCCAACATTAGCGAAATACAATTTTTTTCTCGAAGTGAAAACTTCATTCGCCGCGTCGAGCAAATTTTTGGTAGGTGTAAAACTTATGGGTTCCCATCATCGACATGCCGTGCTGAGCGACTAATTTAATTAGTGTAATTTGTACTATCTATGCAACCGTGATGTGCGAAATATAATCATTCATGATAACGGTCCTTCCGTGACAGCGTTTTTTTTTTTTAATAGGGTTGCTTTTTTTTATCAGCTGATCTGAAGGTAAGTAGGGTGTAGTCTAGATTGTAGCACGCTTGCTTAGAATGTGCCTTTTCACTCTTGTCTTGAATAATTCCTAGTTCTAAGTAATTGGAAAAACGGCGTCCTACTCTTTCCAGTTTGGACCAGAAAGGAGGTCTAGTAGATTTAGGACATCTAGAGAGAGCATTAGAAATCTGCGGTATTAGAAAAAGCAATGTTGAACATAACCACGAAGAAGTGGCTGCTGACACTCTTACATAGACACATACACGCACAGACAAATAAGTAAATGTTTATTCATAAAATGCAGATATTTCAAACTGAATTTTCAAACATGAGACGAAAAACATTTTCGACGTACGATACACATAAATGGACATGGATGAGCATACAGTGAATTAATCCCTACCAAAATTTGCCACCTAAGCCCTTAATGATTTTAAATTGGAAAAGGGAAAAGCCAATAATCAGATCCCATATAAATCAAAATCCGTTACGACCGAACGAGGTTCCGCCGCTTAAATTGTTGACGAGGATACATGGCATTAGCGGGTCTGTTCAAAAATGTATGCTATGATTTTATAAATATCTTACTTTTGTTGTTACTAGAGCAAGTTGTGTAGTATAGTTTATTAAAATAATTAATTTCTAGTTCTTAAGTGGACTGTGACTCTAAGTTTTAATATATCATACTCATCCAAAATGGAATAAATGTTTTTTTCCTTGCGGTTATCAGCCAAAATCGTCTGTGCGTGTCACTCATGTATTGTTCTTCTTTTGTAACTTGTTCTATTATCTTCGTACAATACAAGGCTTTGTACGTCTAAAACAGAGCTTAAGGGCTATTATTATCAAACTCGATGCTCTTATGCTATTATTTACTCGAACCATTATTGTATTTATGGATATGTTTAAGTATTGTTGGACTTTTCGTAGTTATATTTTCTGAAACAAAGCTTAAGTACCGTTACTATCAAAGTATATATTGTGATCACTTTGAGTATTCTTAGTATTGCTAGAGTTTTATATATTTTGTATTGCTTTAGCCTTTGAGCTACCACGTCTCTACATCAGAGTGCAAAACTTACATTAAAAGCAGAACTTTTCCAATGGATGCAAAATTATAATATGATAGTTAAACAATAAATAGAATATTAATACTAATCCAAACATTGGAGTTGTTACAGGCCCTCTATTTTGTCCAATATGATACTCAAAGTAGTAGTAGCGATGATAAATTGTGTTTTATTTGATTTGAAGCTACGTCTGTTTCTGTTTCTTCGCACTTTTAGCGAGAGCTTACCGTTACAAATTAAAGTCAAGTAGACGATCTTTGGAAACTGAGGCAGAAGGGCACTTGTTATTTGGATATTCGAATACTGTTCTGAACAAAGAGTTCAGTTGTCACTTACGTCCTCCTGAAAGTAAAAGCTATTTCCTTTTCCGAGCGTTGTATTAACTAGGCGTGGAATGATATTATTATAAAATGGCCTTTTTTACTCGCTCGTTTTCATGAACTTAGGTAAATTGGACTGTTACTTTTTTTATAAAAATTAGGGGTTTAGAATTTTCGTAGTTGCAATTTATTTTACTTATAAATTATAATTGACTGTTTTATTTCGTTTCTGCGCCGTAGGTCTGAGACGAAACAATCAATGGTTTGTGTATTTTTCTATGGAAACGAGATTCTATAACGTGTCTCTGATAAAAAGCTATTACCACAAAAGTGTACTTAAATATTTTTATTTTATTTGATAATAGCGACGAAGCAATCAAGAGTCAAGGAGACTTAAGTTGCAAAAAAATCTTAGTATTTCATGTAAGTTCTTAGTATCTATGAATCTATTTTTGTTTAAACCTTAGTTCTCGTTAGAGTTCTGTGAAAATATTCCGTATATGTACTAAGAAAAAATTGTGACCTTGCTGCGGTGGCAAATAGGAATACATAGGTGTATTTAAGGCTCGATATCGATAATCTTTTGTATCTCGTGGATTATCCTCTAAAATATAGCGGTAAATAAGCCGCCTCTAAAATAAAGCCTTAAAGCGGTAAAAACATTAGTAATATTGCATCTAGATTTATATGGGTTGTTCCATTTTATCTCAACTGTACCTCTAGTAGGTACTGCCCGGAGAACATAACTTTACTACAATTTGACACCCAACATGTGGTGATTTATGTCTAGAATTTGTAGAAAACGTTACAAGGGAACTACGAGCATTCCTTTCCCGTGCACCCAGTAGCGAGCATTATCTTATATATTTCACCTAGCTCCCGGGCTTCTATCCATCTTATAGTCTCAGAGCAATTTCATAAAGCTTTCTTTGCGGTTATAAAATTCCGACGTGCTTATGACAAACGCGGGGGGCGAAGCGGGTGCAACAGTTCGTAATTTATATTTTAATCAAGCGCGGTACGTCGCGCTGCCGGATATGACAGTAATGCGCTTCGAATTAAACTGTGATAAATTCAATTTAAATATTCATAATACAATATTTCTGTTGTGACGTGAAGCGTGTAACAAGCACGCACTTCGCCTGATTAACGCGGACGCATGAACACCTCTCCTAATCGGATGGAATGACAGTTCACTCACTCGAAAAAATGGACTCGTTTCGTAATATGTGACGATAAAAGGAATTCCCTCGCTTACTAAAAGGATCACCATTTAAAATTACATAGTGACTCAGAATTAGATTATATTTCACTGCGATCTACAAAATAGATACAGATCAGTAACGAATGGGAATTTTGGCCAGGCACACATTTTGTGTATCTAGGGAGCTTGTGTTTATGAAACAAAAACGATCGGTTTTCCTACATATAATTTTAAATAATTTAAACATTTTAAAATATACTAAGGAGAATTAAAAATGCTATGTAAAGAGAAGGCATTTTTGTGGTTACGAGGGAGGCAGTTGAAAACAATGTGTTGCCGGGTAACAAAGGGCAGGGAAGGGTTATTGACCCTGTTCTGAGGACAGAATTTTTCCTGAAATATTTTATAAAAGTGCTATATTACATATTTTTTACTAAGGTTTGTTTGCGGCGGCTCTATCGCCACGAGTATCTGTGACGTATAATTGCATAACTCCCTCTGTGCTATGCTTGATGGGTTTCGTAGAAAGATCCAGAGAAAAACGATTTATTTGTCGGTTATTCATAAGCAACTAATTTCAAGGTAGAGTTTAGTTAGTGTTGACTTCTATATTATAAATCATAATTTTTTTATCAAGCTATACGTAACATATTAAGAGGTTTGCGATGTGCACTGAGTTTTATTGTAACGATTTAGTCATCACACTCAACAAGAAGTAGGTATATATTTGTATAAGTATATTTCTTGACTGATTTTGGAACAGCGCCAGCCGACAGAACATGGAAGACCAACTCTTGTAGTCACTAATAATCTCTTACTTATTTTGAAACCGGTTCTGTATGCTTTTATTCGGTATGTTTGAGATTGAATTGTATTGTATGCCATTTAAGTGTAGAATTGTCTAAACATATATCTCATTTTATTTAGAGAATTTGAATTGATAATTATAATGTAACGCTCGTCGCTGTGACGTGGTTGTAGATTGTGAGAAATCTGTAGTCGATTTCAAAAGTGGTCAGCACTTGGGTAGTTAACCGCTAATGCTAATTTTGTGAAAATTTTTCTACTTCTGAGGCTTCGTTAACTAGTTGGTACTAGTAAATATTTCGTGACAATCGTTAAAATTCATCAGTGTCTTTAAAGGTAAAAGAACCGAAAAAAATAAACATCTAATCGAAGGGTGGGCACTAAACTGGATTTCATTGTGACTCGCATCCTATGGTCAAGGCCTTTCGTTGGCCCGAGGTAGACTCGTGTCTTGCGCTCGGATGGTCTGGTTCGTATTGACTTACTGTTGACAACATCCAAAGAATATGTAAAATAGAATAGTTTAGTATGCAAGTTGCTAGTTTACTTATTTATTTATTCTTTACTTTTATTTAAAAAGGGAGAAGTTAATGCCACATGGCATTTTCGACCAGCCAATCTAGTTTTGAAACACAAGATTTACAAAATCAACCTAATGTAACGCTTTCTTAAAATTTAGCACAAATCTATGCGATTATGACTGCTTGCCTCTAGGCAGCAAAGATATAACACAATCGTAATTTAAAGTTTAAGTGTTAGGATCTTTGAATATGCCGATATATCACTGAAAAGATCTTATAAGAGACGTGGCGCGCCCACAGAACTACTTGCACACTGCGCTATTAACTCATAAATTTGTAGAATCGCATTACTGGACGCCTAGGAATCCCGAGGATCAAGATTGAGCCGCAATATTGCTCGTACTGTGTTGTGTTCTATACCATATATAAAAACTATAAAACTGGAATTTTTAAATATTTTAAAGTTCGTTCATTGCTTTTACTGAGTTCAGTGTTAAAAGCGTAGGTACTGCGTATGGCTTTTAAATGATTTTTAATATCCTTTTTTAAATGTTGATGGAACATGAAAATGCAGCGATTTCGGTTTGAGGAATTGTGTACCATTTAACATTTTTAGATTGCTTAATAGCAAAAACATTTCCCAAAAAGGTTTTTAATCGTTTGCTGTTTATAAATAAGCTTCTCTTTTCACGTCTAGATGGTTTTCCAAAAACGAATCCCGTAATTCGCATATGTAAAACGCAAATAGTTAGTAAAATGCTAGAATTGTTACATACCTATTTAGCAACGAGGAAAATTATAAATGATTATAAAGAAATATATAAAAAAAATTCAGGATATCAAATAAAAATAACCATAACCCGACTTCTCTTAATTACCACTCAAAATGGGAGCCGTATACTATTTTATTATTTTACGTACATGAAAGTATATATAGAATATGTAATAAACCTTCTGACTGAGAGCCGTTACGATAAACATAATAAACTACTATCATTGTTCGAGCGGGAAGCGTATTGGCAGCCTTTCTCTGTAAAATAAGGTGTGAGTATTTTAATAAAATTCCTATATTTTTATTCTAGTTCGTGAAATAACACGGAACGGCTCAGAGTCGATATTGTTCGCTACCACTGGGAGTTGGTTAGAAGAGGAACATTCAATATTTATAACGTACCTCCAAAAGAAATAGAAGAACTGGAAGCGAAGCTGTACTTTATTGGTACAGAAACATTGATGTCGTTGATAATGGTGTGCGAATAATATGATGGTGTTAGTGAGAATGGCGTGTGTGAATTGTAAGTGTTGTAGTGAAGGTAAATATTATCATGTATTTGTTAAACTGAAATAGTTTTGTTAATAATTTCAAATTAAACATAAGTAATTCTGGAAATGTTATATCCTTTAAATACCCTTAACTGGCTTATCGATCATACGTGTAGTTGGAATATATTTTTAATGTAATTTACTGTAATTTTTATGTTATGGAATTGAAATTTATGATCATCACGGAAATTCGCTATATTTTATCAAGGAGGCGTTTTGTATATTTCACTTTTGGTGTCCAGAGTAGACTGCTCTCTCATTATTCTCCCTGCAAATAGAGACTCGTACAATGGAAAAAAGAGAGAAAGGTAACAACGAAAGTGAAGCTGAATACTAAAACATTGTTTGTATCCCTGTGAATAAGTTGCAATTTAAATGTAAGGGAATTGGATGAACATTGGAAACTTTTTACGCTCTCTCTTTTGAACAATGTTTTCAACAAAAGCAATTTTCCATCCAATTGAGTACTGACTTTAGCTTTACTCACATATTCGGATACTTATCCCAATAACCCTCTAACACCGTTAAACCTCAATTTCATTTTTATTTAATTTCTAAAACCACTATTGATTTTTTGAGAGAAGCTAAGAACAGTCAGGTAGTTTGAGGAAAAATATCATACGAGCTGCCTGTTCAGAAATCATCTCGGTCAATTTCTTAACATGTTTGGAACGATGTGCTTTTAATATAATAACGCAGTGAGCCAGAACGTTTCCGCCTTATTTCCCAAAGTCCAGTCCTTTGTTTTTATGGAACATGTTAAGTAAATTTATTGCTGTTATTTTTCTATGCGGGTGTTCCTATTCCTTTGGGTTATATGTTGGCCAATATTTTTATGAACGTTATAATGTTGCTACTTTAGTAACACATGGTTTAGGGTTTCATTTGTATTTTCGTTTCTGTTATTTATTATCTGGGGACATGGTAGAAAACACATTGTTAAATCTATTCCGAAGTTTGTGTAGCTACCATTATATTACTTGTATTAAATTTATTTAATGGCGTTATACACTTGACTCCATATCACTGTTGATGCTTCCATAATTTTCAACGAATTAAACCGTTTTACTGAGGGCAGTTCGTTTTAAACTTGTCGGTTATATATTGTAGTGGTAAAACTTTGTATATTTAGGATATTTATGAAACGTAAAAGTGGAGTGTGGGGTCAGATAATGAAGAGAAAGACGCTGATGTAATGTATAAGTAATGAATATTTTGTATCTTACACGAGTAAGATAGCAAGCTTCCCACATCAATGTACGACATATCGTTGCCATTATTAGTGAACAAATAAGAGTATATTATTTACAGTACGTTGTTAAATTTGAAACAAGAGTATGGAGAGATTATCGTGCTCGTTCGCGTCATTATTCTCTGGCTTCAAACGTAATGTTAACCGACCAAATTTTTAGGCAAGTATCCAAATAAGCCGCACCCGAGCTACCCGAGGAAAATTTGCGACATTCATTCAACTTTCAGACCATGCCATCATATCGCACAATTTATATTGTGCCGTTACCGTTTCCTATAACCGTATAAAGAATACAACTGGAGCAACGCACACCTCACTTTTAACATTGAGTTATGAGAATTTTAATAATCTTCACTGCAATCGAAAGTTATCTTTTTGTTTCTTGAAGTTTTATGATTTTATGAGAAAGCATTTTTTGTCTTTCTTCTGCATTTAATTATTATCTTTTATTTTGATTTTGTATTTCGCTTTCGAATCGTTTTCTATTCGTTGGCAGCCTGTAATGAAGTCATTCGTACTAGGCACGGATTCACCTTTTCTGTCTTCTTTTCGAAAAGATGTATAAATATATCTCAAGTAATTAAGACTTTGTCGTAGACATTGTTAGCTGACTATAACAATCGTGATCGACTGCTTAACGTTTTCTCAGAAGTATGAAAATGCTCCTATAAATTATCTGCTAGCGGTGCTTTAATGTTATAGATCATTTACAATCTGCAATACTACGTTGGGGCTACTGGTGTTTCCCAAAATACCGGAGAATACCAACGCATCTAAAAACCTTGGACACACACAGAGTCAGTGCATTAAATTCTAAATTCTTCATTTAAATGTATGCTTGGTCTGGAATGGAAACGGGGTAATTGTTCACAACGCGGTATGTAGTAGTTCCAGTTAAATTTCCTGAAATATCAAACGCATTAAAATCTCATTTCATTGAGTTCTATTATCGTGGAGCCAACTTTAGCACCTATAACTTTTCATATTTGAAGTACGAATGCCTGAAGCACAATCGATCGATAAACGTAAAAATCTATACTAAAATAAAATTTCCTCCGCTGCTCTATCGGAACTCGACGCCCCGAGAGCCATTGTGTTCACAACTCGCTCGCTTAATCAATAGTGTGATAATTTGAGTAGCGTACACAATGGCATAGCGTATACCGAAACAAAGCCGGGAATAAAGGGACTTTATTAAGAATGAATTTATCGGCACCAGAATAAAATTCCGTCTTTTCACGTCGGGACACAGAGACGGGAAAACACTTGTTTGAAGTGACATCTACTTTTAACGAAGTAAATATCGTAAAGAATATGCTATCTATGAAAGAAGTTAGTATTATACGACTGCTTATTTTGTGCTATATACCTAAAGGTAGCCTTTGTGGCATATTCCTCCTACTCGAGCCAATTTCCCAATGCTTGTTGCCCATCACGCTATTAATATTTCGCGTTCGATATTCTGTCCTTTAGTCGGGTTTACTGTGTCATGGGCTGTTTCACGACGTTCATACTGACCACGGTGCACATTTGATGTCTAACTCTTTATTTTCCCAGCGACATTTAATTTTGGGAAGTTGTCTTCTGCTGTCAAAGAACTTGATGGTAAGCCTTGTTTTCTTCCTAATTTTCAAATCCCGTTATATTTGCAGCGAGATATTTTTCCAAATCGGAAACAAAGATAATGTAGTATTTCATGGTTGAAAAAATATTTTTCACAAAATTTGGAACTTGTACTGTCAAGTTACAAAGACGTTATGTTTCATTTCCGAGTTATAAATTCTTTTTCATATTTTAGTCCCTTTCACGAAACATTGTTCACTTACACTGTAAACGAATATTGGCAAAGTATTTCTATATTTCGTATTCTACCCGATGTCATTGTACCGATAAGTCGAAATGAAACGGTACGAAACGCAAGTAGCTACTAATATGAATTTAGTTTATTGAATTTATGCTCGAATGTCCCCAACAGTCTGTATTCATTACATTGATTTTTAATGAAAATATTTCATGCATTTCATTGTTTTATTATAGTAAATAATAACGAGACTAGTATTTATACTGCTTATATACTTTTCACTTTATATAGTATATAGATCGTGTTATATACATACATATATGTGCGGTTTAGAGACATGGGACGAATCGGCACATTACAGCGCATAAAGCAAGACGATGACTCCCCGGTGCGTCGTTCGCACACATTCGAAGCGTCCGCTATATCCTGAGCCCTTATCACCGCCGCGTTATTGGAAACTGAAAAGACCTATCAATTTCCTGTCCTATTTTTGTCGTCATTTGGCGTTCAGTGACGTGTTTCGTGGAGATGTATTAGAATGTAGTGGCGTATGTTGACAAGCTCCGCCTCGAAATCGTTTAATCTGACATATGTAGGTACGCCGATATTGAATCGAATCGCTGGTGAAAGCTGACGCGTGATTTCTATAAACGTATTTTATTGAACCAACGACGTCAGCTCTACGTTTATCGAATGTAAACCTTTGGCATGAAGAAGAAAGGCTGTCAAAAGGGACAAGTCTTGTTATTGCTTTTGCTTTGATTTCTTTATTTTTAAAACGATTTTTTCTTTATTTGGATTATTATAAATTAATGCGGCAAACAAATGTTGCCTTTCCTTACCTCTTTAAAATACTGTAATCCTTTCTGTGCTTTATCATTGACGTAATTTCTATTCTCTACATTGCTGTTATCATCATTGGACGAAAGCGAGTTTTTAGAAGCTTTGACGTTGTTATAGGATTCATTATTATTGTTACTTTGAATCTTTTTTAAACTCGCAATTCCCCTGAACTACGTTTCAATAACATATCTTACGCAAAGTTACTTCAACACATGCGAGACTCTTGAAATTGGCCTGTGCGTGCCTGTATGTACGCTTAAATACAATGAACGGAACAATCGTAATAAGTACGCGAGACGCGCGTGTATATGTATGTATGTATATGTATATTTATACGTCGTGAACGCGTCAGTAAGTAGGCAAATATGTATGTGGAGAGTCGAACCTTGTAACGAGTGGTGTGTTCGTTCCGCGCATATATAGAGCGTTTTTCCTACTTCTGTGGATGTTATTGAAGACATCACAAGTGAATGCGCATGCAGCGTACAATCATCATAATTACATGTTCAATATATACAATAAGAGTAATCGGTCTATATAGTACTCGCGATATTGGTTAAACTCATGCGTCCAAAATTGTATTAACTATCGTATGTTTGTCAAAAGATTAAAGGGCATACCTATTTAAAAGTTGTTATAAACTAATATTCAACATGAATGAAAAATCCTTATTTTTAGGCATGTCTAAGAAGTAAACATTGTGAATTAAA
>DWQT01004338.1:0-11374 GCA_018244895.1 Myscelus amystis hages
TTTCTCTCTCTCTCTCTCTCTCTCTCTCTTTCTTCCTCTCCCCCCCCCTCAACCTAGTCTATGAAAAACCTAGTGGTTATCTCATAGACAATATATCCTCCAGCTAAATCCTCTACTACACCTTTCAAATCCTACCACACTCATAAGAAAAAATTTACGTTGACTTTGTAAGAAAGACTGATCTATACACATTTATAAATCTTTGTTCTAAGTACATATTTTAAAAAGTCGCTTTTTGAAAGTAATTAGTTTACTAACGATATAACCAGTAATACCTATTCCGTTTGTTGATAGAGGTCTAATGAAAATATTATTTTCTCTTTATTATTGGTTCGCGAATGCATCATGCACTTATTATTAATTATATCATCATTCAATGACAGATTCGCTTTGTTCGCGTCGCGTACTATTGAGCGCTTTCATGTCCTTCCGAGTGAGATATTGTTGTCTAATTATCGTTTTAATGTTGTCTATTTGTGTTAGAACAATATCGGTAATACGAAACCATTTCAATGAATAGGCGTTTTACAGCCAAGAATCCTGTTTCGTAGGTCGCAAGCAGTGTACACTAATAAAAAAGAAACCAACACACACGTATGTCGTTGTGTTAAAGGTGTTTAGCAATCTTTTTGTTTATCGTTTCCATTTTCAATATGAAATGCCTATTAATGTGGTTGCACTAGTTTTGTAACGCGTTTTAATAACCGCATTCCTGTCCTCGATAAATCATTGAATCGATCTTTCAATACGAACAGATGTGTTACTTAGTTTTTTATAATTTTTTAATTTTCACTCTCAAATTTTGACCATAATCCTTTTAATAATACTAATATCTATCTTTACATAGACAGATAAAAGATATTCCATTTACTATATTTCTCTTTTACGGTTATGTAATTTCGTAAATAGATCATGACATGTGTCGAAGATATTTTCACCTATTGATTTTAAGTCTCCAACACAACATGTGCTTTTACGCCATAGACAACACACTTATAGTTCGTGTCCCCCCGCTCAATTGCGATAGTATTAATTTCTACCTGGCGTGTGTACAATTAACTTTATCCTCCGTCCCTTTTGCGCTTCGCGCCCGTGCGTAGATTAGAGCGGGAGGACGTAGTTTTCCCAGTCTGTCGGCGTCATATAGCACGTGTGTGGTCTGGTGGAACGGTCTTGGCCTTGTCTACCATATTATTATACTAGGGCTTCATGTTACTTTAACTTCATAGTCGCGTTACTGTGAATTCGTTTACGTTAATTAGCCAGTGTGGTTTCAGTAAATAGTCGTCGAAATTTTGTCCGTCATTCTAATGTTCAACGATTCTCATTGTTTAATGATTTCATTAATAAACTTAATAAAATTTTAAGTGCTGCCTTCACAATGGCGTGGTCTGTTATTTCTTTTGAAACTGTTATTTGGGCCGTGAACGTTCTACGAGCGCTTTTAAATACATCATTTCGTTCATGACTTTCTTCATGGGTTTTTGGGAATTTGGAGACTCCCTCCCCAGTATCGAACCTATCTAGGCACGCTAAAGTTTGTACCAAACGACCCTAAATGCGAACGTTTGGTGCAATTAAGTTCAAATCAGAGTCAGTATGTCGCGGTGGCACGCAACAAATGTCTAATGCGACTATACCGTTATGAATTCTTCGTGCCTCCACCGCAATGCCGTTGCCCGTGGAAATTTAAAATTGCCATCAGCAATGAACTCTTCTATCACACGTAATACACTAATCCGATAAACTTTGATAGACAATTGTTTTGTATTCACGTATAAAGATGTTTTGGGTTTTTTTCCTTGTAACGAGGTTAATTCCGTTGCTATCTTAATTTAACAATTTCAACCCCAGGATCAATTTTTAGCTACATTTATGAAGAAATAAAGTGCTGCTCCTGTATTCGAATACTGTTCAAAGCGGAGTGCGCTTATATAATAATAATAACTTATTATTATCCACTGAGCGCATGGCGAAACACGCCCCAAGCTCCACATTCTATTATACAAGCAGGTAGAAAGGTGCACGCCACCTGGCCTATGATGGCTACACCGGGCGTTCCAAATGCATTCTAATCCAGTTCTTTAATTTCAATTCATCTGCCTACCATAATCACTTGTAATATTTAAAACAATATACTCAATTATCATAAGAATGATTTTTGCTAGTTGCCACAGAGCAGTGATTTTACAATTTAAATAGCTATATGCTTTTACATAAATGTTTATTGAGATATCGTTTCCTTGGCAACGAGAAACCCTAATATTGTATGTACAAATACATATATGTACCTAGGTTTATCAGCTGTCCGGTTACCATAATACAGTCGTACACATACATAATCTCAGTTCTAACTCAATTGCATCTTTATTTTTTACTCATGAACTCATCTTACCGTGTTACACGCTAGGGGCCGCACCGTCTGATCGGATGTTCTGAACCGTGCAGTGAGTAATGTTTAATATCGATCAATAAACAAAGTTGGCAGACATTCAAGATATGAAACGATCAAGATTCAGCAATCTCTCTGCACTGATTAAAATCCTAAATGTTCAAGATTATGCAATATGTCACTTAGAAGTGAGACTTTAGAATCTTACTGGTACTTTTGACGTTCCCTTATGAATTTTTCGTCGTGTCGTCTGATACGTAGACGGTTGCAGCTTCGAATCCCGGTCGAGCGTTACATTTGAACCATAAAATACATTCGAGGTGTTGGCGTACTATGGATATACATTTGAGTGATGGTTGACATGTTGTGTTCTTAGTTAAGATATTATCTTAGTGTATCTGGATCTTTGTCTGTGTGTTTTTACAAGTATATCTTTGGTCTGTGAAGAAACAGAACACCTTAGTGTGCTGCTTTTTGAATACTTATTTAATATTATTCATGTTGATGGATATAAAAAAATAAATAAGAGAAATTTAAATATCATATAAACAATTTACGCAAAAAAACTCGGATTGTCAAAATGTTTTTGATACCTGTTACTGTTTATTCATATGCTTATTATGTTTATACCATATAAATGTGGCATATACTGTGGCATATACTCTCATACTGAGTTTCCGGTCCAGTCTATAGGTATACTCCATGGATATGTTTTTACCTCGCCCGGTCACGAAAGACCGCATCAACCGTCATTCGGATATTCACTCGGGTAGAATGATTATATCGCCGTCTTGTACAATACGTCTGTAACAGATGGAAAAAAAAACAAAACTTGACTCAACCTCAACCGAAAAAAGTCCGAATGATACATGAGAATAAATTATTTCTTGTACGCGCTGGCAACGTTTCAAATGAAAAATGCAATTTTCCGGAAGATTTTTCTATTCTATATAACCGTTCAACTCGACTAGGTATATACCATACATATGTAAGGAGTGTTCATGTCGATTCTGGCACATTTCCCTCTCTGGCACGTTTTTGTCATCGGCATGTAGGTAATTGGTGGTACGTATGTTCTCACTAACTGCAGTATTGTAACTTGGCAAGAATCACGCATTCTGTGCGAATGGCGTCTTCGCATCCATAACTGTGTGTTACATGGGGGGGGGGGGGGGCTGGCGCTCGCATCAATGATGGATGCCCGGATTAATGATGGTTGTTATAATGAATGTCGAAAATATAGGAAAGGAATGAGAGAGACAGAAAGATAAGTGTGATGTAGATAACATTATCTCCCTCTATTTCAGCGTTATCTGCTCACGATAAGATTGTAATTGAATCGTTGTTTTGTTATGGAACTGATAAGGGTGGCGACCGAATGCAGTGCAGGTACTAAGTATTTTATTACGAAATCGAGACAATCATACTATTGTGTCATCTCGGTGCGGGGATAACTGCGTGTAATATCTACGCGTATCTTTATTGCCTGAAAGGATAGTTCCGGGAGAAATGTACAAATGTTTGTCTGACTTAGTCTATTATTGTAACATCACGCCAGATCGCTTGATGGGGTAAGCAGGGAGCACCGCTTGACCTCTCCAACTACCCTGACGTGTATTTTCTACATTCATCACTCGCTTCATATAAACTGGCCGGTATCGATTTTAGATTAGGTATCCACGGTATTTATCTAAATGGATGATTAACCTTTTTATGTTTTTTGTATTTTGTTTCTGAATAAATTCATGCTGGATTTCTATAACCCACACTCTTATTAATGTAATTGCAGTATTGTTTAAGTTTTATATCTGTTTCCGCTAACCTTGCTCGGTGATTAGTTTCGACGGTTCGCGTAGCGCTCATCGGCGGCCATGCTCGGCGTTCGTTATTAATCTTCATTTTCGTGCAAACATTGGCTTCCTTTGAGTCCGCAATGGCCTTGTTTGGAATTAAAATATCATTTTACTAAGCATCGCGTGATACTATTAAAGAGCTACGTATGATCCTCTAAGAATCATTTTTCTAAATATAAACTTTGCATCAAGACGTTAAGTGTATAGAAACATTTTTGTTGACAGTGATACATATACATTTTGTTATTATTATTATACCATCACGCCAGATCCCTAACGAGGTAGACAGAAAACACAGAGCGCTATAATATTTCTATACTTTTCGAATATGTATCTGTGTTGTGCACGAAGGCATACACCGTCTATCTTGCGTTTTGTTTATTAATATGAGCTACGATCTTAGGTTTGCAACTTCACACATATAGTTCGTTACTTTGTTTAAAAACGCACGGTTTTGCCCAATAAAATATCGTCCCAACTAACTTGCGACCTTGTTGCCTCGACCGACATAGATACAGCGTCCATTATACAAATCGATTGGCTCTTTAAATGGAATGAGTACATGTATTTGTGACTATTTGTTCGAATGATTTCGATGTTCTCTTTTCAACTCCTTTTGTTCTTCGTCTCTTGGATACTAGCCTTCTCTCGTAGTGATTTCGAAATTCATAGCGTCTCGTATTTACTGGTGTATTTCACAAAGTCGGGAAAATGTTACGGAGTGCTCTAAGATGTTTTCTTTACTATCTACGATCACGGATATTTTTGTAGGGTTAGGCAGATAATAAGGATTGTCTCTGACTAAGAATTTGACAGATTTCCTGCGCTTCTTCTGCCATCAATAAAAGCCCGCGCACAGATTCGAGTGACTGACTGACTGACTAGACTTACTTTTGATCCTCGCTTCTTGTTACATTCATTCACGCTACCTTTATATTAAGCGATATTTATCTACTGGACCGTTTTAACTTTGTATCGTAGTTTGCTTCGCACGCGGCGACAAGATCGAAATCCTTACCCGGGAGAGCTAGCCGAGAGGATTAGTCGTCGAGTTATCGCTAGGAGCCTCGTTATACATGTCTCGAGAAGTGTCCGGATTGTGATATATGTTACGCATGGTGGAGTTTTACCGTGTCGTGTAATGTTACGCGTTACGGTCTGCGGGCGCGTAAAGCTGGCGTCCCACTAGTCTGTGGCTAGTCCTGGCAAGTCTATGGCGATGTGTCTGATCCGCCGTTAGTCGGTAACTGAAAAGATGCTTTATAGGATGCGGAACGGTGTGAAAGGGCCTTAATGAGATTCCATGCGAAAAATAGTCCTCGGAATCAAGCGCCGTTAGAAACCACTAAAACATACCAATATAAAAGAGAGAGAGAGAGAGGAAGAAAGAGACCTATGCTCTCCAGTTGAAAAGAGACGAATGCAAATGTCTTTCAGAGACTGGGTGTTAAAGCAATAAAGATGGGTCGTAAATGACTTATCATTTTTTACTATTTGTGCTAGCATTAGCACACGTAATTATGTTTTTGTAACAGTTACAGTAGATAATAAATGGTAAATAATGTTAGTCGTCTACGAAACAATATAATTGAATTACGCTAATGGATTTACGGGTTTCAAACAAATTGTTCACTGATAAATTGAATATAGCAGTGAGTTTCGGTGTTTATTATTAACTAATTGTTACAATCGACTTGGATCTAGCTTCCGTGGATATTGGTACGAAGACGACAATTTGATCAAACAATAAAACAATGTGGGTAGCGACAATGACGTTAGAGCATTAAATGACTCCATAAGTACATAAGAAATTCGATCTAGTCGTTTAGAACAAAAAGTACAATCACATAGGAATGTTATATACATATTATGTATATTAAAATGAATAGCATTATCGGGGCTTCTAAAGCGCTTACAGCGCATTTTAATTGTGATCAACGGATCTGTGACCTGAAAGACAGCGTTAACCGCTGATTTTACGAGCGTGCTATGTTTTGTCCACTGCGACCTCAATACGCGGATGCGACTAGATCAATTTCCCAATCGAATCTCATGATCGCATTACGTCTTTTCCACTTTGTTCCGTAGTGTATGACTGAAACGGGCTGCGGGTTCGATTCCCGCTCAGGATAGATAATTCCGTTATACGTACCGTAGAATACTATTATTATTATTCTCACTGTTTTTCCATGCAGCTAGAGACCGTACCTAAATTTGAAATTACTCACAATTTTCCATTAAATATATTTCTTTTAAAATCGATTACTACCACATCGGGAATATAATGTTGACCTAGATTCAAGATTAATGTAATAAAAATAGCTGTGACATTAAAGCGCTTTAAATGTGAGTATTTTTGTTCGTAAGATAAATTTAGTTAAACTTAAACATATCCAAATTATGGCGAGCGCCGTGCATCGCGTGACTGATTTTATCGCAGGAAACTACGTGAAAAGAAATAAGGAAATGTTTTAAAAAAATGGACGATCCATGTTAATAGTTGTAGCAAGTTTTAAGACAAATCGAATAAATGGACATTCCCTTATTTGGTCTTAACGAAATACATAACTCAGATACTGTCAGACACGTCAGTTCCATGTTTCGGAAACTGATACGAGTCTGACAAAAATTATGAATATGGAAGAAGCGTATACGTATATACAGATAGAGACATATTTGGCACTCGGTGCTCTCTGTCTAGCTTTCTGCGCGACTGCTAAATATTTTAAACTTCATAAAATATATGTAAATCTAAATGTTTATCTATGTTTTTGTAATATCACACGAAAGCTTACAATTTGTTACTTTAAAAATACATACGTTTACAGTGACCCGTACCTACTTTATGTTATGTTCAAGTTAATAATGCGCTATAACTATAAACGAAGCCGGTGGCTGCTGCAACCCACGTTATCGTGACCCGCTTCCGTCCGGCTATCGCTCAGGTGCGCTCTATTTTAGTCGCATCCTGTGCCCGCCCTCGTATACAACCGCGCTCCTACGAGTACGTGCATGCAGATGACACTCTCTCGGCGTTTGTCCTCTCGCCGGAAATGTTTTCAATCGGTGCCAAAGATCGAAGATGGAAAGGGTCAGAGTAAGTAATAAGTGTTCATTAGCAGCTTGGCATATGTTAGTTACAGACTGGCCTTGTGGTGTACTAGTTAAAGATCCTGAATGCTTATATTGCTGGTCATAATTTTTTTTATTTTCTGACCTGTTTTTCTCATTCTTTAATAATGAGGATAATTGCACAAACAGCTGTATATACCCGGGTATATATTTTTATTGCACCCAGACACAGCAAAGATATGTGCTCATCAGCCAAATGCTTATCCTGGTTAGGAATCGATTACAGGACCTCCGGTTTAATAGTCACGCACTCTAACCACTCACCAGTGTCTAAATAAAACGCGCAAGCTTAAAACTGCTATTTAATATTCTGTATTACGAATATTCCTTAAATATCTTGCGTCGAATCTCTTCGCGCCAGGCCGTAGCCTTGTGAATAATGAAATTGGCCTCGACTGTGGATATCGTTTCGGATAATACTCCGACGCTAAGATGTCCTGGAATTATCATCAATCAGTCTGGAAACTTATACTTTAATTGAATGTAATATTTTATGTCGCCCACGAAAACCGGGTTATCAATAACTGGCCTCTAAAAATCGTCTCACTGTAAAGACATAAATACGTTGCGGGAAATTCAAATGAGCAAATATTGTAGTATTGCGTGAGGTCATAACGAGAAGTGAAAGAAAATGACATATGCACGGACAACAAGACAGAGAGAGACGGAGACAATTAATAGCAAGAAATAGAGAGATTTGATATATATCTCTCTAAAGAAATCATTCTCATCATTCGCCCAGATCCATCCACGAAGTAAATATTCCAAGCGATATCTATTTACTTAGATAACCCATTACAATATATTCCCCGGTGAACTCAGTATTGGTCGTTAACAATGTATCATTAGTATCAGTGACAGGCGAAAAATGATTTATAAGCGTAGTTCCAGCGAAACACGCTGATCAATCCTTGAACTTGTTTGTTGAAAATTCGCCGTGCAACGTTTATAGCGTCCGTTTTCCTCGTAAATCTTGCTTTGACGTGGCAGCGCCTATCGCGCACTTGCCGCGTTACACTTTACATCTGCAGTGTTGTTACGTAAACAAAATCTGGCTCAAAGATAAGCAATCAGACCGTGGCCGCTTAAACACTTCGCGATGTTCGTAGCTACGTATACGTTTCGTCCGTCAGTCTACCATTGCTACATCTATTTCTACCGTTATGCAATTGTTATTGAAGTGATTTGCGTTTCGGTCTGTAAAGTGCGCTCGTTTATTCTACGTCCTGTGCTAGTGGCGACTCAGCCCTTATGCCTTCGGTTTGTCTCGTGTTCATGTCCTTTGTCGATCTCTGTATTAGGTATGTCACGCTTTTATTTTCTCGGGATAGGCAAGAGACTAAGGATTTACATGTTCTCGACAAAACTCTTTTAACTTCATCAATGCCATCATAGTGTCGTCCTCTAGATAGATGATGTGTTTCTTCTTATATATCTCACGATATGGGTTCATAATTCGTCCGGCGTTGATAAAAGATACCTAATTGTTGTACCAGTTTATCAGTACGTGTGACTTGGTTCAGATAACGTTAATGCATTCGTTGTTAAACATGATTTCGTTATTCGTGTACGCAGACAGACAGTGCTTGAGATAACAGTGTACGTCCATGCACGTGTATGTACATACCATGTGGAAATAACAATGTATCCGATACATCTTTCTTACCAGAAGATGAGCTCACAGTCAATCGTAAGCCTATTTCAGAATTTAAAAAAAACTCTGTCCCCTATAATATTGTGCCCTTTAAGTTTCAGAATAATAGTATTAAAAGGAAAGACATTTGCAATGTTTACCCTAGAGGTTAGGCGTCCGTAAATGCCAAAGGTATTTTCTTAGTTCAAATCCGTTAATGTCGATTTTCCTAAGTCGTATCGATCAGGACGACGGAGACATATAGACAATGACATATTAAGCGACACTAGAAGCAAATCCGTGTAAGACACTCGAGGAACTGCCAATCACGGTCGATAACTCCAAAACACATACAGCTGATTGGTAAATCATGTAATTAATACATTACGAGACACTAAGAAGCATTGTTTACGCTTTCATAACTGAAAATGGTGGCTTCAAATTCAAATTTTATACTCGTATTCGATATTTTGTTTAAAAAAATTGATTAAAATTCGAAATTAAAAATTGTAGCGCTTGTAATGCCGTCATTTGAAAAAGTAAAAAGTTATTGCCAAAAATGACGTTGCTTTCAAGTTTCTATATTATCTATTATATTTTAAACATTTATTTATGATAATTATCATTTTCAGTTAAAAGACTACTTTTCACATTCATATTTACGATATTTCATCTGTTCTAATTAATCGATTCTAAATGTATATCAACTATCCTTTGCCTGATAGATGCTTATTTCGATTCACAGTTCTATACACGCTATGTGTAATTACCGTGCAGCCATTACGTGAACTAAATTCGGACCGACAATTCGAACCAGACCACGCGTCTACTGAAACACTGGACGAATATAGCCGTGTGATTCTCGGCAGTCGGTGAACTGGATTGTTTTAATATTGTCAATTTATATTTACTCACTGTAGCAGTGATAGTGTACTGTTGTGATAGACTTGAGTAACTAGCTTATTATTGCTAAATTCGTTTTTGTTCGTTTGTCTTAAAGTTCAAATTTGTTCGCTGATTGTGGCGACTTATACCTCGTTTTATTTAACACCTCTAATTAGATCATTCTTAAATATATTTCCATATTATATTACTGTTTAATTGGCATACCTTATATACAAGATACAGTTGTCAATCTGTGCCGTGAAATTGTTCTTTGAGTTCGAGAATGATATTGAGAGAGTTGTTCGCGTCAAATTTTTAATGTATCACTTTCTTTGTCAGCTAATTAAGGTTGGAGATCTTTTTTTATTGTCTGTCCGTAAACATCGAACTTTGTATTGCGTAGGAAATAGAAACTGTCTGCCATTAACGTGCGTCTCTCGCCACACTCAGTTATCGTTCGTTCGACTCCGGTTGTTGGCATTGACCGATTTATGAATTTCTATTTGCGAGCGTCTAGGGCTTCCCTGTTCAAATTGCAACTATATTGCTAGACTGGATGTCTGCGTGTCTACAGCTCTACAGTATTCATGTAAATACATGAAATAATATTCAAATTGAATTTATTTATACTGCACTTTCTCGTAGGCGAGTTTACGGACACGCGTCTCAATCGTTTCTGGAAGTTTCTATTTTGGTCATGTTGCGATTACTGCTTTTTAGGATAATATGTCGTTCAGCTTTTTCCAAGATATTGTTCACTTTCATATTTTATGTTATCGGTGTTTAATTACGTAGGTTTCTTTAATTTCTGCTTATTAATTCTCGTCTGCTTCTAATAGTAATAGTTTCGACTCGCTCATCCGGGTCCCTCTTCCATCCAGCAGATTGAGTTAAATAATATTTGATAAGAGAAATTTAGTGGCTACAAGTGTTTCCGTCTTTCATTATAAATTGGACCTGTTCCAATTATTTTGTGAGATTGTAGGAGAATGAGCCAGATCTATTGCGGTTGCGGTATAGACGTTTGCCCAGCTGTGGGACATGTTGTATAGTGCACGGCTGCATGTAACAGTGCAGTAGTATTCCAGTAATACTAATATTCACTTGATAAATGTAAGGTGTTTAATAATCTTGTACAAGAAAACTTTTCTGTATTTGAATAGTATTGTAACTTCTTTTGGATCTTTGCCCGCATAAATGTGTCGGTTTTATTTTGAGTACGTTGATATGATCATTTATATTGAATACACCGGCCTTTTGGTTTTTTTTTTAATAGATTCGGTGCGTATTTCGCTTGGTAATATTAAACCAATGACGGATTAGAAGATTCGATACCAAATGCAATAGATTTAAAACCGGAGAGAATTAGCCACCTGGATTAAATTTAAACCTGGATATTAGAAAACTGTTGTTAATATTGATGGCTATTTAATGGTTAATTCTCTCCGGTTTTAAATCTATTGCATTTGGTATCGAATC
>DWQT01004339.1:0-11373 GCA_018244895.1 Myscelus amystis hages
ATGTCCATGGGCGGCAGTAGCCACTTACCATCAGGTGGACTGCATGCTCGTCTTCTACTTCCATATTATAAAAAACAGAGACCTTTTCTGGATTCGATTTGATATAAATGAAAGCGTTCACACATGGCAGACGTTGGATATACTTGGCGTACATAAAGTTTTGAATAAATTAATAATATAAATTAATAAAGTCATAACGCGATAAATCCCGAGACTTCTCAGTGAAAGGCTCTATGTGGCTTAGACTATACGGTATAGTGATGTTTGTTTGACCTGGCAGCGATCACTTTATAAACTGGTATAAATGTGATGTATGTACATATGTATTTTACACAAAAATACGTAAATGGAAATATTATTTTCTTCAAGCGTCTGATACAAGTGAACACTAGGGATTTATTTAAATTTCTTTCAAGTTCAATATGGGTTCTCTGTGACGCGTCCATCACAATGCATTTTGAAGAATGAATACGTACACAATATAATGAAGTTCGCATTTCCGGCCATTCTTAAGCCGATGCCGACGTCTCCTGCGTGCATCGCTGATAAATAACTCGTTGCCTTGTTAACACTGCCGAGAAACATTAAAACACACACATATGTATGTGACTATAACACATATAGATACATATTGTGAAACAAATACGTGTACGTCCTAATTATGCATAGAAAATGCATAGATTTTTTTATATAATTAGGTGCGCAGTGGCAAGTTTCTGACAAAGCTCACGGTAAACTGCATGATTAATTGGAAAGTTCGTTATAATTAATTCCGAGCAAAAGTCGAGCGGAATGAATGCGAAGCTATGACGCCCAGTAACCCACAATATTCGGCCTAGTGGCAGTGAATGTTTCGTCTGTAATACGGTCGCGGCATAACACTAGTTTCCTTGTGCAGTGTTTATTTACGTTGGCGGCGCGCCAGCGTTGTCCGGCCGCCGCTCCACGCGCAGCCTACGATATAGCGCTCCGCTCGCCTACGCCCGTCTCTCGCTTCTCTCGGCTCTCGCGTCTCTCACCGTTTCCCTCCGAATTATTTCAATACGCCGATAGGCGTATCGATCGCGTCGTCGGCCGCCGTTCTCCATCATTTGCGTCAATACTCGTCACGTCCCGTCGTCACACGATTATCTCACACGTGGATTGAATAGTTTTAGGTGTTTCAAACTGTCACATGCGTTACATATATGTACATATAATAATATAATAATAATATCTTGAGACAATTCCATACACGGCTATCCGATTCCAAAGTAGGCAATTTAATGCCTGTGTTAAGGTTATTAGTCAGCTGATAAACATACATATATACATATGATATTATACTTATATAGACATTTTTTATTACATCCAGACACAGAACAAACGCATGCGCTCATCACACAAATGTTTGTCCCGGGTGGGAATTGAACCCACGACCTCTGGTTTTCTAGTCAGGGTCTCTAACCGCTCGACCACGAGGCCAGTCGTATAGACATATCATAGCAATAACCTTTTATATATAGTATATAAATGTTTTTACTTTACAGCGTTAAAAGTGAAGTTGATGATGCGACGTCCTATTAACCAGTTGGTGGCGCAGGGAATAATGCCACGTAAGTGTAATTTTCTGTATTACATTACAAACAAATCGGCGATCGCCCAACGACGCTGGCGACGCGCGCCGATCTGCATACTACTGTGGCAAAAGGCGCGTGGGCGAAAGAATTTTATTTACGACCAGAACACTGGGTAATGAGAATTTCTAACTTGCCAATAGAAAAATAGATTTTTCGCATTTATAGAGCACTGAGGATAATAAAATTCAGTCACTCGGTATAATGATGTTCATCTTTAACAATTTTTATTTTAGCTCGCAAAACGCCTCCCGCGTATTTTGAACAATGCAAACAACTCGAAAGAGCAAAAACTGGGGATTTATTGAAAGCCAAAATACAACGACGACCGGATCGACAGGAACTTGAAAGAAGACATATTTTAGAACAAGTTTGTATGGACTTATATGCAATAATTAGTAATGAAGCTGTTTTATTTATTCATATTAATTGTTCTATTTATTTCTAGGAGAGTCATGTCGATCCAAGTTTGGCAGAAAAGCAACGCATGTTAAAGAAAGCGAGACTGGCTGACCAGCTCAATGATCAACTTTCACACAGACCTGGACCTTTGGAGCTCATTAAAAAGAATATATTGCATACTGAGGAAAATATTGAAGAGGCCGTAAAAAGTGGCATTTTAGCATTTAAGGCGACCAGCGAAGGTGCTTCCGGTCGTCCTCAGCATCCGTCGTCCTACTGCGGGCCCCCGGAGGAGGTTTCGCCGTCGCCTTCGCCGCCGTCGACGCTTTCACCCGTCAGCGTCGCCTCTCCTCCGCAACACCCCGCTCCTGGGAAAGACAAAAATCGTAAAAAAAGTAAGCAAAAACAGCAGCCGAAAGCGCGATTCAAGTTTCATGAATATAAAGGTCCGCCGAATGCACAAAAGGCGTCCTCGCCCCCGGGCTCCGTAGAGACGCCTTATGAGCTGCTTTTACAACAACAGCAACTGCTGCTTCAGCTCACGCTCCCCGCGTCGCCCGCGCTGTCGTCCGCCTCCGTGGCGTCCGATTCTTCCGACGTGTACGCCGCCCCGCCGCCGCCCCCCTTACCTCCCACCAATCTCGCATCATCTCTTTCTTCGTCTGCTCGTTTTGAAGATATGAAGGTATCAGATCTACGGGCGGAGTGTAAACGTCGCAACCTTCGGGTCTCTGGACCTAAGCCGCAGCTTATTGACCGCTTGAGACCGTTCCTGGCGGAAATGCAAGAAGACGCTCCGAGGTCGCCACTATCGGTGGCATCGCCTGAAATAAAAATTGAATTTGAGCCGCCAGAGGATATAGTTCAATCGCAGCGCAGACAAATCGAGGAGCTCGAAAGAAAACTAGAAGCTTCACGACAACAACTGGAGACCGTACGAAGAGAAGCGGCCGGCGCCGCCGCGAGCGATCAGAGTCGAAGACTTTTACAGGCCCATTTGTGTTTCAATCAATTACGCGCCCAACTCGACGCTCTGCAGCAATCGCACGCCCCAGCCCCGTCGGCGCCACGCTACGTTATCGCCGCTCCGGATACCGCCCCGGATAGATTAGTCCGTCTCTTCACTGTTACGTCACCGGCGGCAAGCGGCGATGTAACTAAAGATGTCACGCCAGCGAAGGGTGGAAACTCTGCATATATCTTGAATGGAGTTAAAGTGGTACCGATTGCAATTTTACCGACTGCACACTATGAGCCGGAGCGTAGCGCGCCGTCGGTGCCTCCGCCGCCTCCGCCGCCACCGCCCATGCCTCCCGTCGTCGCTTCCTTACACGATAACAATGAGGATAGTCAAATCATGGATGACGTCTTAGAAATATTGGTTGAAAATGGAGAACTTCCGCCATCAGCTGTAGGAGATGTGAGCGTTCGGTCTCTAGACGCCGGATATCTCACGGCCGGATCGAGCGAGTTTTCTCCTACAGATGTTCTGACTGACGACGTGCTAGGCGACACGCACGTTCGTGATTCGCTAGCGGCCGACGAGCTGCAAAGAGAACTTAATGATATCCAGAATGAAATTATGAATCATGCCGATTTACATGCTGTGAATGAGGCAAATCGATGCGACCCGACGGTCACCGACATCGATACAGATTTAAGCGTAGATTTATTATCGAACAATGGCTTTCATACCGACTTTGGCAGTTCCGATTCAACGTGTAACAATCAAGATGATTTTTTCGGTCGACTACTAGCCGTCGATGACGACGAGAGAACGCACACCGACATGGACATCGTAGACGAAATCCCGGAACGGATGAGCATGACGCCTCTCACCAACGGCGACATACTCGATCACAGCCGAACGGCCTTCGAAGACATGGAGGATCTCTCGCTGCCGTCGTTCCAAAACGACGAAACGCGACACGACAGCTTCGAGTACCATCCGTGCGAGATCGACTTCAAGGAGTTCGGCATCGAGCTCGGCTCCGGCATGAACGTGGACGGCGACGGCTACGAGTACGTGGCCACGGAGCGGCCGCCGAACCTGTTCGGGCGCGGGCACGTGCCGCAGTGCGACCCGCTGCTGGGCGGCGTGCTGGCGCGCCCCGCGCCGCGCCCCGCGCGCAAGCACTACTCCTGGGACAAGATCGAGTTCGACGCCACCTGACACGCTCGCGCCACGCCCGACGGTCGCTCTCTAACGATGCTTCGACTATGATCTCTAAATATCGTTTCGACTGAGTGATTCGGCCGCAAATTTTATATTGGTACGTTTCTTTATGTTTTCGTGAATGTGATGTATAAATCTGTGTGTTGTGAATACCAGTAAAGTAATGACCGGAGTGTCGCCGAGTAATGATTCGAGTGCCGCGCGCTAGTCTGTTCGGTGTCTGTTCTTCCGAAATGGTGACTAATTCGTAATGGAAAGTAGAAGTAAGGTCGAGAAACACAAAGTGTTGACAATTTGTGAAGGACTGGATATATTTATAAGTATATGGTACTTAATCTTTGATACGAAATGTTTGTATCGCTAGATGTTAGTTAACTTATTTGTGTTTGTTTTAATCGTGAGTGTGTAGCGTTCGCGCGGTCACGTGCGCAGTAACAAACTTGGCTCACATTTATGTTAAATCCATTTTATTTACTGAGGCATATCTACTTATGTATATAATGAAAGTATAGTATTATACTCAACATAGTTGTGGATTTCTGCATTCCGCCCGATGACTAAAACTTAGGGGAAAATTATCATAAGAATAGTTGTTGCTCTGGAGACATGAACAGAAATCATCGAACAGTCATTCAAGCTTATTTGTTACCAATATAGACAATGTCATATAATGTCTTTGTTTAAATGTGACTTTTAAATACAGTAAGCTGATCTGTCTCTTTGAATGAATAGCTATTTCCCATATTAAAATATGACATTCCAGTCTTGTTGAAGTGCAAAATGTGGCACACAGGCAACCTTGTCTCTCCCTCGCCTCACTAGTCGATCAGTAAACAATTTTTGCGAACTTTCCTTTTTAAACACGTAATGCAATGTATGCTAAAGTGGGAGAGAGAGAGATAAAGGTGCATATTCACAAGCCATCGTCATGGGTGGGACCAGCTCGGGAACAATATTAGGTATGAATTCATTTAGTTAAAAGTTGGGAGCTGACTCCTTGCAAACAAACAATTGTGCAAACACTCATCTACAGATTCTCGGTAAATTGTACCTATAATAATTGTATCTTCCATTTATCGTGTGTAAGTCGGGACATCTTTGTAAATTTTGATATTGTTGTAGTGTGAAATATGCTTTTCTGAAATGTTATATTTATCGATGTATAACTGTTAGTTGGTCTAAAACAATAAAAATATTGTAGGAACAATACATTCTTTAAAAAATGTCATTCCAATGTATTACTAAAGTTAGGGTAGATACACCATTATGTTATAATATATATCATATAAATATGGATGCTTGCATAGTTGTTTGTGCGCATTATTTATAGTTATTTATTACCCAGAACTACCTACTGGTTTCTGTTCGGATTTATCCTCTTGTCGTATGTTTTCCTAACATCGTTGTACTTAGTGTATTGTGTTTCGCGTTAACATTCAACTGTTACACTTGCTTTGGAATCCATGATCAGAAGAAATATTGCCATTTTTTGCATTTATATTTAATTTAATATTTTAATGCCTGTCATTACAACGAATGTGGCTTTACAGCCTCAAATGTGCCAATATGTTGATATCCACGTAACACAAATTGTAGGAGAATAAAAATGTATAAGTTTTTGTATATTATGATAAGATTTCATTTATCTTTGCTAGTGGTCTGAGTGTGTATATTATGTCGGTGGAAATATGAGAAAGTACTTTATAAATTTACATGTTTTGAAAGTATTTTCACATAAGGTATGGTGCTATCATTTTATATTACTTAATATGCAAATTATATAGATCCATATTGTAGCATCACACACTATGTAATGATATACTAATATATTATTACATAATAATTTTACAACGTTTAATTCATGCAAACGCCATACAAAGTAAGGTATTGGTGTAAGCCTCTTGAGTTTGAATCAACTGAAACTCTGTTGAATCTTCCTATAAAAAATCATCTATTATATAAGTTATTTGTTCTCCATTTAACATACTTTAAATATTACTACTCAACTGATATTCTAGATGTATTTTCATTAAATATATTTTTTAAAGAATAATGGCAACAAAATAAATTAGTCACTCAAACGACCATCACAAATTGTTCGCAATTGTGGCACCAATCCTATAAGTAAACAAAGCTAGCAAAACATAGGAATTTGTAAATTTCCAACATAAATCCCAATTTATATTCATCATAAACAAATTAGGACTAATATGTAATAAAAGCTAAATTTTGTTTGCTTCACTAAACTTAAGTATTATTCCATAATCTAAGTAAATATAACAATACTCTTAGTTTTATTTAATTAAATTTTCTAATTGCTCATCCAAATTATGTACCTATCCAATTTAGCCAAATTTAAATTAATGTATGGGGCAAATGATTTGTGTGGCGTTTTTACCCATTGCCCTGCACATTATAGGACTAGGGGCTTTAAAGAGCTTTGTATACTATTTGTCTCATTATGAGAACTATTTAACTTAATAATAAATAACAGGTATCAAGTGAGATTAATGTTTTGATAAAAATTTCCTACTATCTGCATATTTGATATTATTGTAAAACAATTTTAAATATTTGTTATCTACAAATTTTTATTTTCAAAATATTGTTCATTGTAGTGCAGAATTACAATCATCTTGGCTGTATATTTATATAATTTAGTTATTGATAGGTTAACTGGCTTCGTTATGTTGCTTGTTTAATGATAACTGCACCTATTAATCGAATGTATGTGTACTCGCGTATTTTAATAATTATAAAAGGAGACTTAGCAAATAAATAACAATTAACGGCAGAGCCAATTATATATTATGTATTTTATATTACCTTTGTGATAATTGCAGAAGTCGGATAATATTTAGTGTACTTGGATAGTTTTTTACCTTGCCGTGTAATGAAGCCTTGTAAATATTTACCAAGCCTTTACTAGTTTAAGATTGTTGAATAAAAATGTTTTGACACAATATCTGTGTTTCATTGTCAGGTCTCGCGAGTCTTAATGAAGGTACATGTGTATAGGTTATACTTGAATTAATTAAGGCAAAAAGGAATTATGTGTTACAGACTTCCCGTCTTAAAAAACCATGTTGATTATTTTTTGGTATTGATTTTGATTTCTCCGCGTCCGCGTCCAGCGAACTTATTGTTAATATTAAAAACATTATTATGACTATATGAATATTGGGGGTATATTGAAATATAGTTATTATACGAGTAAGCTTGAGGGTATAAATATCAGGACCATGACTAAAAGAGGATTCTTGATACAAGCGTTGTTGGGTGAAACTCTGCCCGACTTTGTGATTTAAATAATATGTAATCAGTTTAAAAAGTGTTAATCATAGTTACTTCTGCTCGAGGCCCGCCGCAACATATGGTATCAGTATTGGCCCATACTTTTCTGTGGTAAAGATGGAATCCAAGTGACCGTTAGGGACCTGGAGTGATGGTTATGTATGCATGTAACTATTAAAAGAGTACGGCTTCGTATATTTTTTACTAACTGACCCGGCAAATGTTGCTTTGCCTTATAAATTATTACCATAAAAAGTTTATAGCTAGACCAGTGCGGTCGCGGACGCTTTTAAGAACTTTGAAGGGGAAAACATTTCGTAATACATAATTTTTGCATAACTTTTACCATTTTACCGAAAGTTCTCAAAAAAATCCCGTTTTTGGGACATTTTTTTGCCGCACCCACTCTTGTTAGTTATAGGGTGATCTTGTATAGCCTATTGCTTTCCTCTATAAATTCAGTATTCAACACAAAAATATTTATTTAATTAAAACCAGTATTTCCTGAGATTAGCGCGTTCAGGCAAACAAACTTTTCAGCATTATATTATAACATTACTATGGAGTAGGTTATACATAACTGATAGCTAACCTTCACTAGTTTGAGAGGCACTATAAGAAGAAGAGTATAGATATATTTGAATAAAAGTCGCATAAAATGTATTTACCTACACCATTTAAGGTATAACATCGGCAGTACTCTTTCTTTGATGTGCTCTCGGTCTAACATACTGCTACTATCTAGCAGAACTAAGTTTACAGTTGAAGCTAGTCTCTCAGACAATAGATAGACAATGCTCTAAATGAGTCTAAATATAAAAACAGCAATAATATCAAAGCTTGCACATGCCCTGATGCATGTTAATTTACATTAATTAAATTACATTAACATGAAACGATCAAGATATTACAGTGGAACAATTAATTAATACCATATATAATACGCTTTAAAAAGTACATTGAATTTTCCTCAAAAATATATATCGACGTTAGTGCAAGATTATAAATATTGACTGTATTTGTAGATCTTTTTTTTAGAATAATATCGATATTTTGAGACACTGGTATTGTTTTTGTCCTATACTGTTTATTCTCTATTTTATAATCTGTGCAAAGGACAGCTGTATAAAATGTGAAATTGTGAATCTATATCTCCTCTCATCTGACTAATCAAATCGTTATTGAATCCCATATTAATATTGAATAAACGGCTTGTTTTTTCACAAAACAACGGAATACATTGTGAACTGCGAATGTATAATTGATTGAATTTGTAATGAATATTTAGTTTTGCCAGTTTCGACGCAAGTCTTGAGCAATTTTTAAACTCAAGAAAATATTTGTTATTGATACGGGAGCTCAGCGATTGTTTAGTAATGATATTGGCTGAAACTTTGTTGTTTGCTCTGTCCTTGATCGATACCGGCGCTATATTATTTCTTCTGATATACTACGTTATAACTTTATCGGACCTGGAATGTGACTATCTGAACGCTCAAGAGTGTTGTGATAAATTAAATTATTGGTTACTGCCCAAATACATAGCTCACTCATTTTTAACATTTTTATTTTTACTTCACGGGCATGTGGTACTGTTTGTTTTAAACGTACCTATGTTTGTATGGTTATCGTTTGAATATTATACTATACCGCAAGGCAACATAGGCGCCTTTGATCCAGTGGAGATACATAACCGCGGACAGTTGAAGAAACACTTGCGTGACGTTATCATTTACTTGGTTTATTACTTGCTATTCTTCTTTATTTACCTTTATTCCTTCATTCTTGCCCTACTGAAGGGTGAGGTCTTCCCTGGTGGAACTGATGATCCAATAATCGTGACAGAAATTTAAGGTATCCATCATGGCAGAGAAACCTCCAGATGCCATGTACTTAGACGATGAGAATGATAGCAATAGTGATAGTGAAAGTGATAGTGATGAAGATGAGAATGAGAATGACGAGGTAATAAGATGCATAAAATTGCAACTGGATGAGAACATAGCTGCCTACAAAGACAAAAGAGAACTGTTGAGAGACACTGAGTGTGTTCCGTGCACTAGCAGTCTTGTGGAGAATGTTACATTGAACTACATTATAGCAAAGCAGATTATTAGTACCTTGCCATGGCAAGATAAAATGATATGTAAGCAAGTATGTAGTACATGGCATTCGGCTGTCGAAGCACTGAGAAAGGAACAAATGAGTCCAGAAGATTTTGTTATAAATTTGCTATCTACTTCTTTAAAGGGTGGGACTATGTTTGTGCAGTCTGGTACCTTCTATACTAAACCTTTAGTAGTGATGACCTTTGTAAATACACCAGGATTAAATTTAATAAGTAAATGTGAGACCATTACACCCAATCCTTGCAACAATCCCTGTGAGAAAGACCATAGCTGTAAGTTAGAATTTTTAATATTTCCAATTCAAATCAATTTTATATTGATTTCATTGTTATTTCATAAATATGAAAATGTTGTAAGTGATGTGAAAAAGTTAAACAATAGTAAACATTTCTTATTATTTTATTTACAGTATTAGACTTTGTGAACCATAAAACCAATGCTCCCAAGAATCGAATGTACACTATAAAAGCGAACTACGTGTCTTATGTTCCATTGCATAACTCTATAACGTATGAACATACAATTACACACCTCAAGAACAAGCCGTTTATTGCTGGTGTATACATTCCTGCAATTCCCGAAGTAGAATTTCATACCATTCATTTAAAATCAAGTAGAATGTCAATTAAAGAAGACTTCTTTGATGTGGTCAGACAACTTTCCGAAGAGAGGATTTTTAAGGGAATATTAGTGTACGTCACTGAAAGATACCTTCTACATTCGGTTGAAGACATTGTGTTTTTAAATTACTTCAAAGATGTGTGAGTTACTAATAATATGTTGGTCTTTAGTTATTAATTATCATAGAATTGTGTATCACCTAATATTTCATTATTTTATATTTACAGTCAACCGGAAATACCATATGCACTAGGAGGTTGCATTATTGAAGATACAATTTTTGATGAAAAAGACTTAAATCTTATGGTAGAAGGTATCAATGATGGCATTGATTTCATGAGTGATAATTTATTATCCATTGGTCTATTCACAGTTCCAAAGAAATCAAAAAATAGTGAATATAATTTTGAAATGTTTTCCTTTATATTGGAGTCGTCGGATTGGTCTAAGGCTAAAATACAACAGTCAATCAATGAGGTATGAAAAGTAATTATGTTGAGATTATTATTGTAAAAGAAAGCTGAGAATGTCTTTTAATGCTTTTTCTTTTTTAGTTTGCCAAACGAGTACCACAATTTGAGCATAGTCTGGCTGTCAAGTTATCTTGTGTGGGTCGTGACCAGAAACATAAGTTGGAACAAGATCTATTTCGAGTTGCATTTCCAAATACAAGGATCATTGGTTGCTATGGAAATGGTGAGTTAGGGCTAAACCATCCATCGAGGCCCACTCTCGACACGATTCCGAATGCTGCTAAAAGGCACAGACATGATCCAGGGCCTCAGTATGGGATAATGTATTCCTATTCTACTGTATTTGTTTATATTGGCTGGGGTAAAATATTATCAACGCCTACAAAACCAAATTCAAGTTTGTAATTTATGAACCAAGCCCTCTGATGGAATAACAATTAGTTCGAAAAATTAAAGCAATGTTCCTTAACTGATTTTAACAGGACCTATAAGAGTTGGACGTAGTACAAGTAATGGTTTTATGATAAAAGACTAAAGGAATTATGAATTATTCAAGGGACACTTTCTCGTACCTAACTCATTTCATTGGAGACAGTCGACTGATTGTTACTCAAATAACTGCTTTATCAATTACCATTTGCTCCTTTATAAAATGCAGCAAG
>DWQT01004340.1:0-11371 GCA_018244895.1 Myscelus amystis hages
CGGCAAGGGCGCGCGCGGCCCGCCGCCCAAGAAGAAGGGCTCCACGCCCACCGCCGCGCCGCCGCTGCACGCGCCGCCGCACCCCGACTCCGACGACGAGGACGTCGCTAAGCCCATGTCTTACGACGAGAAGCGCCAGCTCTCCCTCGACATTAACAAGCTGCCAGGTGATCCTCCTCTGCTCCGGACCCCTTTATGCTCTCGTAAAGTTTTGTTTGAACGGTTTTTGTTATTGTAATACATTGTATTAGTCATAAATGTAAACTTTAATTATTAATATTATACACTTTTTTCTTTTATTTACTGTTAATTGAGAATTGCCTGAGTGCTCATAAATTTGTCCTAGGTGTAAGTAAGAAATTGTTGCATCACATACCCAACTCCATTTATTATTATAATAATGTGAATATAAGGAGAAATGCTTAAGATCATATTGTTTTTTGTAGGCGATAAGCTCGGCAAAGTAGTCCACATCATACAGAACAGAGAACCCTCGCTCAGAGACTCCAATCCGGATGAAATTGAAATAGATTTTGAAACTTTGAAACCTTCTACACTAAGAGAATTGGAGAGCTATGTTGCTTCGTGTCTTCGGAAAAAAACACGTAATATTTTTTTATACTTCATTAATACCTACATACATATGTCCTTATTCACAAAACATTGAATCCAGTTATCAAAGATCAAAAAAATAAACCAATAATTTAACAATATTGCTATATGTTCAGTATAAGTGTCTTTTCCAGTGAACTTTATTAGTAAACATTATTTTTTAAACTTTATCTTGCTCTTTTATTTTGTTTGCTAATTCCTTAATTGAATATTGATTTAAGGAACATAAACAATACACCTGATGTGACATTTTTAGATCGCAAAGTGTCTGGAAAATCAAAAGATGAACAAATAGCGGAAAAGAAACAAGAATTAGAAAAACGGTTACAAGATGTATCTGGTCAGCTCGGAGGGACTAATAAAAAACAGCAGCCAAAAAAAGGTAAGTGTTTTTAAAATTTCGCTTTTCAGTATTTCTTCTATACATAGCAGAAACTTAAAATGACCTCTCATTTGGTTGAATTGCTATTACTGAACTGGTCAATGGAGCTCTAAATGTTAAAAAACATTCATTATATTGGGTCTGCCTAATTTATGAACTCGTGTTGTAACCGTTCCAAACTATTTTTTTATTTGCTTATCACCTAAACATGTTAAAGACAACGCTCATAATCGTGAACTTTGCCATGCTGCCCTACAGAAGATACCAATAACTAGGAAGTTGACACTATTTCATGAGATCTCTAATAAGGAATGATACTGTATTGTCAAGTTTGGTTCAATATGTACACTTTACCTATATAGTTACTGTGAAATATATGTTTGTACCGTCCAGTCATTTTATTTTTTTATTTTATTTAACAAAAAATTAACAAAACTTAACTTATTTAATACTCGGCCAAACTGTGCAACAGTTTGTCGGCAGGTTTTATAGTGTTACTCGCTCTGGTTTCGTTATGGAATTATGAGAGATGTAAGAGTACGTAAATCTGTGCAGAGGGATGTAAAGACGGCCTCGGGGGCGGCATGTCGTCGTCGTCCAGCTCGTCGGACTCGTCCAACTCGTCGTCCAGCACCGACACCAGCTCGTCGGACAGCAGTGACAGTGAAGCAGGTTAGACTTTGCGCCGGCGGCCGACGCCGAATGCCTTTTACTGAATTAGCCGATGCAAAATTAGTGTACGGTACCGGTGCCTACCGTACCATGTAAAGTACGATTTTAGCGTTAGATCTTAATGATACTTGCATTTAATTAAGAAGAATCTTTACACGATGATACACAATTATCTTGAGATCTTTTAGGTTTAGGTTATTGGCAATATTTCGTGAGTTATCGATAATGAATTTTCCCCCCTTTGCCAGTATTTTTTATTGTATGACTGATTGTGACAATTTTATGTTGTGAAGTATGTGAAATACTATGATGCCCTTTTTATACCTTTAATTTATATTATTCTAGTCTGAAATGTATCAGTGACAGAATGAATGACACTAGAATGTCTCCGGCAACTGGAATGAGTTTGAATGTAGTATGCCCTCGAGAGGACGTGCGCGTGGTACGGCCGACCATGAGGATGGGCGTTAGATCAAATAGAATTTTAGCTCCAAGTAATTGTCAACTTCATATTTTATGTTTATTTATTTATTGAGAATTTTATATACAGATGTCATATTATATTATTTATGACCAAAATTATTTTTGTATTGCAATGTTTATTTTATAAACTATTGTTCTGCACGCAAATTGTTTAGTAAGTGGTATCTAAGTTTTAATAGCGAATAGAATCCTCAAAATAAGCATATTGTGTCCAAATCTAAGTATTCTTATGTTGGATCACAAGTCATGACAGTTAATCAATTAAAAATACACTTTCCATATTTGATATGAACAATGTTGTGTGAATGTTCTGCGAGATAAGGCGTGAGTGTCCTGCGAGAGTAGTTTAAAGTATGATTTCATTACTGTGATATTGGGAGGATGGATGTCACCAAAAGATAGAGTCATCGTTTATTATATCTGAAACGTTTAAAGTCGGTAAAGGCACAAACGAGCCGTAGTTAGAAGGGAGGGGCCAGCTTTGGTGTTCGATGACAGTCTGTACCGGTGCCGGTAAGAACATTTTACTTGGTTTGCTTCCATAAACCAATAGGAAATATACCTTTTCACATTAATATTTTTAACTATATCATGTCCTCAAGTGCGATGTTATTTCATTTGCATCCTTAAAATTTAAATCTCCTTTTACGAATTGTCATTGGAAACTTCAGATCTCATGGTACTAATAGCTTTTGAGTGTGAATTTGACGTAAATATAACGGGGGTTTCGGGAGCGGGCGGCTCGCAGCTCGGCGGCGGACGGGCGCGCGTCGCGGCGGCGGCGGCGTAGCGCGTAATGCAAACAATTGTGTAAGGACGGATACCAACTTAGCAAGCAAAATTCATCTCCACCTTATTGCATTCCCTGCTCTCTTTCAATACGACGAGGATGTAATTTTGTGACATGTTGTAGTTAAAAATTTATGGTAATTGAAAAGGTATTTTTAAATATTGGTTTAGTGCTTCATATTTTAATGCTTGCTCCCGAGAATTGACATGTGATCGAAATTCTTATTATTACAAAGAGATACCTATAGCTGGCCTCCTTCCTTCACAAATTGTTTGCAATCTGTTTTTACTATATAACATAATTACATACATATATGTGTACTCAATGATGTAATTACATATTTTGTCAATATATTGAACCCAAGGCAAGTTAATTTAAAACATTTTTTTTATAAGTTTATTCTAGATAGCTGGATTACTGTATGCCTTGACCACAGTCACGGCATGTTGTTTCTAAAAATGTTGTTTATAATACAGTATTCGTAGATGGAAGGGAGGAGAATAGAGCAATAAACTTGCGTTATGTAAAAATGTAAACGGTGCTTGGCGTCAAAAATGCGTCAAATCATAACGGCTTAATTAAAGTTTCATTTCATTTTTCTAACATGTTTAACATAATTTTTGTCATATTTCAAAAAAATCTTATCGAGGTCTTACTGTTATCCTAAATTTGTAATGTTTTTATTTGGTTCCAATCTAATTCTTTTAATTTTGTTAATTTATTATTAGTCTAATATTCATCCTGATTGAACAGAACTATGACATTCTCGTATTAAGTGCTATCAATGTATTATATTAGTACCTGTTTGAAACATTAGTATTAGAGGTGGGCCGAGTTAGGCCGAGCCGAAAAGTTACTCGGTATGGATTTATATAGGTCTGTGGAGCAAAAACGTGTACTTGCACTGTGGAGTATAAATTTGTTTGAGAGCAGCACATTTCCATGTACGACTTCAGTCTTACTTTAGGTTACATAATGATGTGTATAAGCTGCGCTGGCCACAAAAATTCTGCATATACTTTAGTTGGGTTCTTATTTTAAAAATATCTTTTATTTCAAGCCATGTAATCGGCAGAAGGTTCTCGGCGCTGGAACCAAGCTATTCGGCTAATTACCAATTTTGAAAAATCGCCGAGATGCCGAGTACCAAGTATTAACCAAGTACTCGGCCCATTCCTAATAAGTACTAATATATTATTTTATACACATAAAATATGTGTGATGTAAGACTTCAAATTATAAAAGCTGCTTTAAAATATTTATTACAAGATAAATCCTATGCAATAAAATTTGGAAAACCTCCCAAATACTCACTTTTAAAAGAATTGGCATAGTGATTATGTAACTTTTGAAAACAACTGTTTCTATGGATATTTAAATTTTTTTGGATCCCTTTGTAAGTACATTAGTAAAATTGGGTATTGGGTGGAGCTTTGTATTCTGTATAGCAAATTTCTTTCCAAATTGTTTATATTGTTGTATAATGAGGCAATTAGGGTCTATAAACACAATCATCCAGTTAAGGTCCCACACACTTGTTTAAATATCATTGTACGAGACACGAATGACAATGGTGGTGATGACACTCTATTCCCATTCTATTTTAATGCTCTTAATGTCCAGTACAATTTTGTACAATTTTGCTTACTTTGGTACTCGACCTCAAAGAACACACTGCAATCTGTTACGTACATCATAAACATTTACAAACATAAAGAAAAAAATGAAGATATTTACTAATAAATACATCAGCACAAGTTCTCCTAGAATAGTCTTAAAGCTTTAAACTATTTTTTATAGTATTTTTTTTAAATTTGCACTCCAGATACAATTTGTATTTGGAAACAATAGGCTAATGCTTGCATGATGACGACGCCGAAATTGGATAATAATGTATATCGACCCTTAAAATGCAAAACATTGTAAAATCCATAACTTTTCTTTTTTATTTGTAATCAATGTTCATATTTGGGCATTCGTTTATGCGCTTTCTAAAGACGAATGTGTGGCGTATGCTTTAGTATTGTTAAAGTACCATTTATTATAAAGGTATTTATTTTAGACAAAAATATGTATCTTTCAAATATCACCATTTGTGAATTATGGGTAATGGCAATTAATTATATGTGTTATGAGGTTTTAATAACTGCCTTTTTGATTCATTTTTAAACTATGCCTGTTCTATTTATTTTATATTCTAAGTGCACATTATTTATATATGTTGTGTGATTGGACTTTATGAACAGTATTTTAAACTAGCTATTGTGTGGACTCTTAAACATTCCCAATGACATCCAAAATAATTGAAACAGGCAGAAAATATCCCATGAAAGTTTGAAGTAAATAATCTCCAAAGTACAACTTTATTTTTGTAAGGTCGTTAAAACAAGAGTAGGCAAAGCTATGGTAGTATTTTTACACTTTATTTAGAGTTAATATAATTAAATTAAATATTGATAGTTACATGAATTTTATATGCTCTTAATAATATCTTAAAGGACAGAAAGTGATGATTAACCAATTTTGTTGTTGAAGCAAAGTGTCTCAAGATGAGTGATATTCACTATTTGTACAGATGTGGATGTCGCGATGACCACCCGTGTACGGCAAATGGTTGAAAGTGTAATAATGTTTAACATTTACTTTCCATTACATTTCTATTTCCATGTGTACATGACTTGCTTTGCTCTACTATTGTTTTATGTACAAGCCGCTCCCTGCTAGGCCTCTCTTGGCCAACAAATATTTTGAACAAAAATACAATGATTGTACTCTTATATTATAGTGTTATACAGATAAATTTATGGAGATTATAAATGTTGAGTGTTAAAAAGTGTTATTTTTTAAAATAATTTGCTTTAAATGACATTGAACGAGTAGACGTTTCCTATAAGTTAAAATTTTAAGTGAAAATATTTGGTTAATCTAGATTTGAAGGCATGCAAACAAGAACACCATGTGTAATAAATTTATATAGGTTTTATTATTTAATCAACCCTCATGACTTAATTGATTAGACTTAAGATTGAGTGGTAAACTTTGTATATATCGATATATATATATATATATATAATATAACAAATTTAAGTAAAACTTTTAAGTAAAATTACGTGATTTTTATTTATGTGAAAATATGAGATCTGAAGTTCCAAATTTACTGTGAAAATTGCAAAACACATATGTACTTATTGGCACCAAACTGTCTTTTTATCAACTACTGCTGGTTTTTGTTTCTTATTGATTGGTACAGTGTTGACTGTGGTATTAACCATCTTTTAGCACCACATTATGAATTCTATTTATTAAACATTACAAAAAATGAACACAATATTATTAGTGGGGGTTATGCTTGTTTATCCTCGAATTATATAAGCAGTATGTGTCAGTAAGATCATTTCAATATTTGGTGCCTAAGGAAGCATCTCGAAGTACTATTTGCAGATGTCAAACTACCACTGGCACTTTCAAAATCAATATAGGTATGTACAAAAGTAAAATATATTTTATTAATAATATGTAACCTTACTTCAATCACGACTCATTCGATTCTTTTACAGGTGTGATCGTTGGCAAGCCAAAAAAAAAGGTGAAGAAACAAAGCCACCAACCGACACCGCAAAGTGTAATTTTATTTTTATTTTAAATTCTGAAATTACTTTTTATAATTGGCATGCATTTTAACGAAACATGTGTATAAATAATTACAGAAACCGATAACGGCTAACGTACCGGTCCCGGCGCCGCAGCCGCCCGTCGCGGCTCCATCGCCTCCGCCCGCGGAGCCTAAAGTCGAGGCTTCCGAGCCCGCGCCGACGCCGCCCGCCGAGCCCAAGCACCCGCCGGCCGCGCCGCCGCCCGCGCCGGCCGTCATTCGCCCGCCCAGCGACGCGCCCGACTCCTCAGCCACGGTCCCCGCGCGCGACGCGGCCCCGCCCGAGCCGCTCACTGAGCCGCTCGCCGAGCCGGAGTCGCGGAACGGCATCGACAAGGTGGACGCGTCGCAGTACATCGACCCGATCGAGCGCTCGCTGGCCAGCCTGGAGCGCAGCCTGCAGGCCGAGGTGCCCATGGATGTGAGCGTCGGTGATTCGGATTCCTCGATGCGCCTCGACGACTTTTCTCTGCCGAAGCCTCCCGTCATGCCGGATGCCGCTCACCATAATTTGATGGCGCATCTCGGTGGTTTATCGGAAATGACGCACGTGACGGAACAGATAAAGAACGAAATATATGTTCCTCCTCACAATGGTTTCGTCGATAAGAATCCGCAGCATGAACGAGAAATGTTACGACAAGAGGTAAACCCTCATGTGCCCGGTCTGACTGCGGCTCCGCCCATGTCGTCAATATTTGATCCAGTGTATTCGACGTCACAAGCTGTGACCACCCAGTCTCATCTCAATATACCGAGTGCTCCTTGCTTGATGCCTCCGGTAATTAAAAAGGAAGACGTTAAGCCATTGCTCACTCCGAAACCTATAGAAGACCTTATGGGTGTGCCGAACATGGTTTCTAACAACATCGCCGACAGGGGAGGAAAATATGAAATGGATAAAAAAATTGAAGACGCTAAGAATACAAATTTTGCTCAAGCCTTTAAGATCAAACAGGAACAGAATTTAAAAAATGCTAGTTCATGGTCATCTTTAGCGCAAGCGGGCAGTCCACAAAGTATACCCAACATCAGTACCAATAACCAAATAAAACAGAAGCCTGTGATGGACAGTTTCCAAGTAAGTTTTTGATTATGCAATAATATTTCTATTCCATTCAATCTCATCATGTTCCAATCTATGTTTTATCATACCATGCCCTAGTGTATTATATAAAATCAAATGTAAAGTAACGATTTACAGTCGGTTGGATGGTGAATTTGACATGATATAAACAGGACGTAAACAGACTATAAATATGAATATAAAATATAAATTTTCACCCTCGACATTCAATGACTGGCAATGGGCAATTGATTTTTATTTTGAATAATTTTTTTAAAAATCCAATACAAGCATTTTGTTCTAATGCATTTACAATAAATAAATATTTCTAGGTTTTTAAGAGACAAGCGCGAGAAAAGATAGACCGGCAAAGAGCTTTAATCGAGCAACAAGAGTTAAGGAAAAAGGAACAAGCTGAAAGAGAAAGACAAAGGCAAGAGGCAGAAAGGAGGCATCCTGAAGACGATAAGTTAAGGTACGTCGCTGTACCATGTATATTTTCGAAAGACCATATATCTGATACAGATGAGCTGAGTAGAAGTAAAACGAGTACCTAAGTAAATCTGTTTAATTTTTAATGAGCTGAGTACTCTGTTGAATGCTTGATATACTTGAGATTACATATATCCATGTTGTTACGTTTTAAAAACAATTTGATTTCTTTTTCCGATTATTCATATAAGTACATACTCATACTGTTTTTTGCAAATAAGTTCATTTTCGAATCCTTCACATAAACACCAAAAGAGTTACGTTATGAGAAAAACTATTTGTCGCTCTCGCTAATTATTCACAGTTACGAGTAGTCCGGGCGTGTTGCCCATATAATGTCAGGCGATCGGGTCCACGATGTTATTGTATCAGAGTTTATTCGCGTAGTGATCGCGTATGATAGATATATTATATCTGTCGGTGGGCGGAGCAGGGTGGCGGCGCACGTGCGCAAGGCGGAGAGCGCGGAGACGGCGTCGCCGAGCGTGTCGCCGGTGGCGCGCGTGTCGCCCGTGGCGCGCGCCTCGCCGCCCGCCGCCGACAAGCCGGCCGCCTCCGAGCGCGAGCGCCTGCGCCAGCGCGAGCAGGAGCGACGTCGCCGGGAAGCGGTACACACTATGCTACATGATACATACATACATACATACATACATACATACATAACCATCGCGCCAGGTCCAAAGCTACATTTGATGTGTCTCGTTTTTATCATTTTTGTTCATAAAAATAATTTTTCATTTCATGCATATTTTGGGTAATGTAAACATGGGGGACATCAAAGTAATCATTAAGACATTGCATATCTTGACGTTTTCTTATAACGATGCTTGCTTAATATGTAAAAGACATAAACTAAGTAAGGATGCTTTAATTTTTTGTGCATATCAGAATTGCGAATTAATGTCAAATTCACTTGGAAAGCAAATGCAATTTCCACTTTCTGGCTTCGTCGTTAATTACGCCGTGAAGACAACAAGACTGTTATTCTCTTATGTTTGAACTCTGTTTAACAAAGAAACTTAATCAATCAATTTTAATAACAGAAAAGAAACATGAAACATGGAATATTATGTCCAAAACACAAAGGTAACCGAATGTAAACCGTGTTGTTCCAGATGGCCGGGCAGATTGACATGAACATGCAAAGTGACCTGATGGCAGCGTTCGAGGAGTCTTTGTAACGTGTTTGAACAATATTAATTAATTGTACATATGAATATATAAATATTACGTCAATGCAATCTAAATATTATGTGGTGACAGTATGACACCGGAGTGATTTCGTGGTCGTTTTGTGTGTGAAATCGTTGACTAACATGTGGTTAAGTGCTGTGAATAGATATACTTTATTATTTTAAATTAAACTGTTGTACCATCAATCTTGACTTAGTGAACGCGTGCTATGGACGAGAGGTTGCATTTCAAACATGTATTATATAAGTTTGTATACAAGTTCTTAATGTAAACTCTCTTACATTTGTAAGCCTATATATTTATATTTTGTTCTAGCGTCTTCTACCTTCCATACTTGTTTTATAGTAAGTACGTACTAATGAACATAGTGTGGTAGTAATTGAAATAAAAAAAATCAAAAATGTTTTATTTTACGTAATTGATAATATAGACAATCAATTTTAACCATGAAATCTGTTATTGTTCACACAGTCTCACATTGCACTAGGGCACACGACGCGGCCGCCGGCTGCAGTGTGAGAAGTGCGTGCGTTATGTATTTAATAGTAAATGGAATTCTGTTACGTGTTCGATTTTCGATGAATATTGCTTAATGTTAGTAGATTTTTTATCAGTCTGTCATCGGAAACAGATCAAATGTCATACATTTGATTTGAAATATATTTATTTTATATTGCAATATGTCTTTTTATGTTTTGTAGTTAGATAACTCCAGTGGAAAATGTATAAAAGTATTATCAAAATTTAATCTACTCGTAAGTTTGTAGTATGATAATACAATACTATCCAAAACAAACGATGTATATTGTTAAGCAAATTTTTATTTCAGTCATTTACTCAACTCGAAATCGAAATGTAGATATAAAGTAAAATATATTGACATTCCATATTGTACTTTGTTGTTTAAATTGAACCAATATGGCCGCATGGACTGACTCGATTCATTGCTTGCAATGACTCATAAAAAAAAGGACACTACATACTATGTAACAAATATTTTAATAGAGAAATAATGGCAATAAAATATTTACTAAATTTACATGTTTATGAAAAAACAATCCATCAATATGATTAGTTATATTTTTACAACCAGAACTTACATATCAATTTGACTAAGTAACGATTTTGTCAAAAATATATAAATAAGCAATGTTAGGTATTTTGATGTGGTAGACTGTAAAAATAAAAAAATATGTTCTTAAATAAATTTAAAATTTCGTGAACTGTAAATACATATTTTTTATTAAGAATTTCTCACCAGTTAACGTCAACCAATATTCTCATTAGCCTTTCCTATAATATTTTATTGTAAGTAAAAAATAGTATAAACTGTTTTGCCTAAAATCTATATAAAATATATTTTTATGTTACAATAATGTCATGCTACATAAAGTGCGTTCGCTGTGCAATAGCTATGCATATCAGAACTGGTAAAATACTTTTTTTATCATTCAGCATATTTATATTATAAAGGGTTGCCATACATTATGAGGAATAAGTTAGAAGTCATACTCCTTAAACTGGGACAAATTAAAAACAATACTTCTGCTTCCGTCAGGGAACTGAACAGAAAGTATCCTTGTGTATTCTGTATTATTTATATACGTTTTATAAAGACAAAACAGACAAATATATCTATTGAGTTTGGCGCGACCACCCCTTCTATAGATTAATGGTATTAGTGGGTTTTATTTCTACAGCTAGCAACTTCCGCAAAAGGCATTCAATAAAAAATTGCATTGCGCAAATGAGTTATTAGTAATGTACTGAATGTTGCGTGTGCAAAACCGGGATGAAAGTAGAATTTCTCCTGTGGAAATGAGAGCAATAACTTCTATGCGTAGTTTTAATATGGCCGTTAACTTGGAACGATATGATTAGAGAATGATATGATGTAAAATAAAATACTGTGCTTAGCTTTAAGTAAGGTTTTGGGCATTCGAAAAGATTGAACTGTGGTAAAAAACGAAACATTAGAACATCATGTGAATTATAAGAGTGGGAAGAGATAGACTTAGGCGTAAGTAC
>DWQT01004341.1:0-11370 GCA_018244895.1 Myscelus amystis hages
CTCTATACAAACTTAAATAATATGTTTTATCAAATTTGACATTGTCATCGACCACGCAAGTGAGCCGGAATTTTTCCAACTAGCGTATATTTCTGTGAGAGATCCGGCACGCGTCTTGCATCGTGATATCAGCTTACAGTTATACGACAAAAAGCTGTCATTATGTAACATTTCATGTCCATCCACTGTGATTCAATATGTCATTTATCTTTATTGTATTCAGTACACATAGCAGTAATGACGGGCAACACTTCGGAACAATCTGAAAAGACATCTATCTTCAATGTGATGCTTTGATTCAATGTAAACAAAGTAATGTCTAACCGATTAGTACTGTATTTTGTCGTTCCATATAAGACATTTAAGCCTAACACAAGTGGATTTTCATCCGTTTCCTGATCATGCAATTATCGTAGTAACCTAACAACAGATACTAAAAATGATCCCAACACATTAATAAATCTACTCGTACATGACCCATGGAAAAAAAATTGAGGTCATTGCCTACTATTTCAGTAGAATTGATGTATAATTAACTATGTACCCGCAACGTTGGCGCATTAGCTGTAATCTTGGGCCGTGACCGCATATTGCATTAGCCGGAACTCTGCCAAAGAACGTACGAGAAGTCGAATGATCTGACTCCACCTACCCGTATACATTCCGCCCATCATCATTCGTCGCTATCACTGTGTCCTCTATGGCAAATTAATGATCTGCGTGGGAGAGAATCGTTCCATCTAATAAGTTTTATGCCGAAGTTGTATCTTGAAATACACAATGCTTTTTACCTAGTAGTGTATTTATGTACAATTAGATAAAAGATTTATAAATGACCGAGGATATAATTATTTATCTGAAACTTTAAATGAATGTCATATGTACAAGTCCTTTTGATAAGTTGTTTTGCCTAAGCAGGGAAGTATTCATTGGCTATAACAAAAAAATCTAGTTTGTCACGTTTGACTAACGTTATTGAAAACAAAATGAACCGTTCAGAAGTTACATAATTTTTCGGTTCTATATTTAACTTATAATATAGTGTAACAGACAAAGGAACGTTAATAGGAAAATAATTAATTCGGCTGTCGTTTGTAAACAATTTTATAATACTGGCAATTTCAGGAGGTAAATGTGGTTATAACGCCACGCTGACTGCCGCAAACGTCATTTATATTTTATTCATAAAATTTCATCTCACGGGCAGCGACCTACAGGGGAACTTATCGTAGGTAACAAAAATACACTCTCGGTTATTGCGACACTCTCTTAATGCTGATTTTTTCTTTCTCCAAGTCGAGCACTTTATGCTCATCCTCGAAACTTTAGCAATCCACTTATATCAACCGTGAAACGCTAAGCAAATACAAAAAGTTTTCATGTTTAATCTGCACGCTTTAAGGATTTTCATTGAAATATCGCACCCGCAGTTACTTTAAATAATCCGCGGGAGCATAATTTTTATTTATATACGATTTTAAGGGAAGACTTTGTATTCGAAAGATTTGCGGCCGAGATTCTGAATCTCTTAAGCGCTGCTTTCTTCGTAAATTTCCATATGAGTTTCGGAGACAATTTATTGTTGCACATGTCGATCCCCTTACTGTTTATCAAATGCTAAATTCTTCTTTGAAATGAACTTACTTTAGTACAAGAAGGTGATAGACGCCTTCGTATTCGATTGAGGATACGTCACTGTTGTATATATTTATTTTGGCCATTTTTTCGTACCATCGGCCCTAAATAAGATTGAATACACGAAGCTTGCATAACCGTCTATAGGTTTGTCTTGTAAGTTGCATACATATGTGAGACAATTGACTTCACTTTGGTATTTACTATTGTGAAAAACAAAATCAACGCTTCACCAGCCTATGTTGTAAAATGTTTGAGTGAAGTTCCTCTGCATTTATTTTTGATATAGATGAGTGAAATAATTTCATTCGTCCTCCTGCGATACCTTCATACATCCGCAGTCAACATTTTGGCGCGTTGGGAATTCTTATCTTCCAAACGCAGCACTTTGATTACGAAAGAAAGGAATATTTAAAGGAGCTTTCGCGTGCTTTGTGTTGTTTCCTGACATATGTGTTATTTATTTATGAAATATGAGCAAGTATTACTACAGTGTGAAGGAATCTGTTTGCCTTTAAAACAGGAAGAGAGATTCCTACGAAGCAATGTTCTCATACAATACGCCGTAGTTCCCTCTAATTTTGTTATTATATTCCTTTGAAACAGTATAAACGAGAATATTCCTTAGACTTTCTCGACTTTGCATTTTAAGGCCAATTTGTGTAAAATAATACCGTTGCAACGTAATTTATAATTCATCGCGTTTTGTTACCCATTAACCGCACTCGTCGGACTGATACCATTGTTTATAAAACGAGGGTAGGCGAAGCTTCATTTTGACATCTGTCAAACCGCATCCATTAGCAAGATTCTCGCGATAGTATCTGTTCTTACCTATGTCAATAAACTTGGCCCCAAACAGAGCAGATAACAACCGCACCTGGAGCGAAGTTTTCGCTTCCCTGGAAGAAACTTATTCCGATCATTGAAATCGGGCCCGAATCGATCGCATCCCCTCATTGCCATCATTTATTCATCAGCCCATGAATACTTAAATTCAATCGCGAAGCAACAACCTGTTTGCTTAATGATATTGTAGTTATTTTGTCTTCTAGTTAATAGATCACGGTTGTAGTGAGAGTCGGATTCCATCTTACTTTTTTTGTTGCGATCTCCCCGTGATACTGTAATGGATACAACTTTGTAATAGAGAAAAATGCTGGACTGGACATACAACTAATGTTTGCGATTTGTTTCATCCAATTTAGACCCGAACGAAGTGTTCGAAGGTAATGCAACACATAACACTGCGAAATTAGTATCTAATATTGAGATTGTCGTATTATTAGTATCTACTGTTACAATAAAGCCATGCATTTGTGTTCTAAGTTACTAACAATTTTCTAAAAACTATAAAATGTTGACGATGAAACTGCATTTTTCAGGTTTTATCTAGAAAATAATAAAAGCTGTGTGTGTATGTTGTTGTTGTTGTTTTGTTTGAAAATCGCCGCAACATGTCCGTACTACGTGTTGCACTAGAGGCGGTCATCTCAGCCATCAGGAGTCACGCGGCTAATGTCAAAAAACCCTGCACCGAATACCCTAATCACTGAATAGCTCGCCTATTTATGAACAGCGGCTTTCAGCGGTCAAGTATTTGTGTGTGGAGCAAACACTCGTCCCGTGTGCCGATGCTCTCGAGCGCGCTCCTAAACATTTCAGCTTCATTCAAATAACTATCAATATTATTAACGTAGATCATACGTGCAGCTATGATTCGCTTTATTGTAACTAAAATAAAGTTTTTATCGACATAGACATTTAATTGCCTAATTCGGAAAATATAGCTGTGTGTAGACTTTTATCGCTTTTTATCTTCTTCATTTTATTTATAGTGACATTAGGGTGACCAAATTACTGATAAACTTGAATATATTGTGCATACTATTATATTACCTATATAAGTAGTTTTAGTATACCCAGACACGAACAAATGTGCTCATCACATAAACGTTTCTGCTGGGTCGGAATCTAACCCACGACCTGCGATTTCGCAGTCAAGGTCGCTAACCGCTAGACCACGAAGCTAGTTTATTTGTCCCAATTTATAAAGAAAACGTTTTAATTTCAAATATTTTTTCAAACTAAAATTTATTAAGCATTGAAGTTAATGTCGAGATACCCATAAAGTTTTAACGTATATTATACGCCCTTACTTAAACGACAACCACTTAAGACGTACCGTAAATAAAACTATGTATCCGGGATGCACATACCTCATTCTCCAAATGTTGGAAGTGCTATAAAGTTTACGATTACAGCTTTTTATGTAGTTCGCAAGAGGTATTAGTGAGGGAGCACAACACCATATTATCGAAAACACTGACCGTAAATTTCAAGCAACTAGTTCTAGAGCCCCCTGGATGTTACTCCAATATAAAATATATACTAATGTATAGTAAATTGAGCAATATTGGGTGTAGTTTTATTTGTAATGCATCTTGTGAGCAACTTTGAAATAATTAAAAATAGTTATTTCAAAATAAAACTGCTCATATAAATATTAACTCGTTATTTTTCTTCAAAGTAGAATTCCTATAAATACTTATTGAAATAATATTGCGCAAGTCAAGCAGCTAAGCTGTAGCTGTAATTGAATGAAAATAGCTGCGTTCGATAAATAATAGCGCTCGAACGTTTCAAGCATCAATACGTACAAAATAACCCCGAAGGATAAAATGCTATAAGTCTCACACGGGACAAAAAGAAAAAGCATCTTGTTATTTAAGAAATGCAAAAATAATGTTCGCTAATTATATCGCTGTACAATTTGGGTATGTAAATCAATTCTAATATTTAATTTTTAAAATTCCCGTTATCCCTTTCGACGATATAAGGATAACAGGAACTGTGGAAATGTGTGCGATAATTCGTTTTATTAAAAATTTGAAATTCTGCTGGAATCGCAAAATATATGCAAGATAACGCAACCGTGTAGAGACGGGGCAATATTGTATACTTTCTAGGTGATAAAGCGGAAGATGCGGAGTCGTGTCGTGAGTTTTGCTACGTCGCTCTGCTGACCCCGAGCATGTTTCCGATGGAATTACATGCTCAGTGAAGTCAAATGTATGTCAATACGCCACACGATGAAACAGCTTATGTTAAAGTTACACTAATATTTCATCGATTTATCTAGATTTTCATATCCTATACTAACTCCAATAGTAATTTTTCGAATATCAAATTGTCATTTGAAACAATTCATAATTTATTTTAAAAAATGGCAATTAAAACAAATTGAGTGCCTCAATTGATTGTTTAAATTAAAACATGTGTGAAAGAAAACGGTCGCCATTTTGAATTTGTGAGAATGGCGGGAAATAACAAAAGACAGAAATGTCAGTTATTGATTGCAGTTTGAGTATGGTGAAAACGTTGACAAAATATTTAAAGCGGTCCGTATGACTTAGGATTTACCAAAAACGAACTCTTAATTGAATAATAATACGAGTACATAATTGCCACAATGTCAAAAGAATTTTGCTTTACCTGTCAACCGCGTTTAAAAGTTACAGGGATATGTTTTCAACATTAGCATATAAATTAAAAATGAGAGCAATAAAAGTTATCTTAAAATAATCAGAACTATTAAAAATTCCCACGGAGTTGACGAAATAGATTTTAAGTATATGTTTATTTTACGTTTTCACTAATAAATAGTTTAAATAGTTTGGCCGCTTAAGTTAGAATCATCTGCCTATAGCGAAAAAAAAAACACCGTCAGTCATTTGTTATTCGAGGGTACAACGCAAATTACAATGTAGTGTCTCGTTTCTCCGTTATGTGTTCTTAATACTTAAACCTAATCTTTTTTACGTGTACAAAGTGTATTCTCCTTTGAAAATAGTGTAAATATCTTATTTCTCTTTCAAAATGGTTTTTAGTTTACGTGAAATGCTATCCCGGCTGCGATATATCCACGACGAGAGAGATTGTTTGCATGATGACGAAGCGGTAAGAATTTTCTTTAATATTTATAACGGTAATATTATGCATACGTACATATATGCGTATTGTTATGATTTCGGAGTATGTAACTTTGTTATTTGTTTGTTATTTTTTACAATGTGGATTGTTGTTTGTCTTCTCGTGAAGTAATTATGTAGTAACTCATTTGTTAAGGTGATTATAATTCATATTATTTATACAAATGATACACATAAATAATGCAGTACGCGTAAGATATTCGTGATTATCTTTCTTGATTTATCTAATTATTATTTTATGCTATATATGCAAAAATCTATATGATTCATTGAATAAATGTTATAATGTTACTTATGATAGGATTCAGTAATAATAGAAAACAAAATTGAATTACGTACGAATTTTATGGACGTTCTAATTACTATTTTGTTTATCGCAGATCAAATTGAGAAATAATTTATTATTTTTCTTCTTTGTAAAAATATCGTAACATATTGTATAGAACAACATTAAGAGCTAGAAGATATTGAAAGAACACAAAAGTACGTTAAGGAACAGTGTGTAACCCCTCAGGTGTAGACCACGTAACCATACGGTGATTAATGGTCTGCCGTGACGTTGCACCACGACTACCGAAACCAAAGTTTGTTTCGGACGGACGCGGCGGCGAAAACATTGTATCTGTTTGTTTCTTTGCGCACAACTTATGCTACGTGCCATCTGTTCTATGTATGTATCTGTAAGACGAAAGATACCTTTCTTAATAAACCGTTTGTTCTTTTATCTATACCTTGTTATTTATACCTTTATACATGGATCTTTGGAAAACGATACAAATTACGCTATAAATCGATTAATTAGGTCGCAGTTGCTATAACGACTTTTGAATGAATAAATAGCCAGCTAACACACCATGCTGTCCACACATACAATGTCATTACAACATGTACACAGACAACAGTTCCATGTAAAAATAACAATAGCCAATAATTTACCGTTTTAATAAAATAGTTTCTAATAAATTTTATTACATGCCATCAAGGTTTGGTTTTTAAAATTATGTTATATATGTCGTTTATGTAACCCAATACCTATTAATTGTATTGATTAAACAAATGTAAAATTCCGTCAAAACCCAAAAAAGTAAACCTACTTACATACTTCAAGTGCCTAAAAAGCAGTTCAATCTTTTACTCGTGCGGAGACAAGCTTCGAGCTTACGAAAGAACATCTAAGTACTAAGTGCGAATCTGTAGTGTGTCACGGTGTAACTAGTTATCAGCGGGGCTGCGGCGTAAGACCAACCATTGCTGCTCTTGGTGTGTAAAAATGAACGCTAACATAACTCAAACGTGACGGCGCGGGCGGAAATTGATACGCGTTTGTCCCTCGGCTGCTGTATCTGTCAAAAGAATTGTGACGTTAGACTTATTTTTATGAATAATTACTGGTTCTGTTATTTATAGTGACTATTTAATAATCTCGTACTGGTCTCAGGAACTACATACGTACAAAACGAATACGGTTTTTTTCATCAATGAGTACTCAGGCATCATTGATATATGTGATAAATACGGTAACAACGGAAAATTCTGGCGCTTTTTAAATCGCTTGACCTAGGAGAAAATGGAGTGTGAAGGGGTCTGTTTTCTTTGAATTTGTCTTTAAACATAATCACTTAGTTTCAAATAAATTTTCAAAGATGTGGATTCATCTTTTCAATTTTTTTTCTGTACTTACAATCAACCGGAGCAATGGACAATTAATCTGCTTTCATTACTGAAGGCGTAAAAATAAAATTTGTTGTTAGGTACTTAAAATTAACTCAATATTCGACCACCGTTCATTAAATTGAAAACGCCTTTAAATAATATTCTGGATTAAAAGGGCCGCCCTCAAAAATGAGCGGGCTCGCGTTTCGAATCCGTTCTAATCGCAGTTGTTTCGAACCAATTTTAAATTTCTGTTAGTGAAACGGCGAGCATTAAACGTTAATGCACCGACAATGCCCGCGGTAGTAAAAACTTTGACCGGCACTTGCAGTAAATTTGCCCCAGCAGCAGTCTAGAAGTTGGTATAAGATCTTAATTTGAAAAGACAAAAATTCATTATAGAATAAATTGACTAGACAATATACAGTGTATAACGTGTAAACACTACTTTAGATCTGACATCTCGCTCAGCTTTCACTGTACTTTTAGTTGTTGTTACAACGCAATGCTTTTCATAACAAATCGTGAATGTAATCGAAATAGTTAAATAGTCACCGTCCCTAACAAACTGGCAAGTAAATTTAGTAAAAAAGTCAAAATCGCCCGAGAATATTCTGTCGAACGGTTGGTAGTGCTCAGGTAGAGGGAAAGCGCTCAAAAATACTTGCACCAAGCCGCTGGATTGACTCAATTAAAGCAACGGCTTAGATAGGAATTGTTCAGTGTGCTACGGATGCCTTCAACCGTGAAGAGTGGAGATTTATGACGCAAAAGAGATTTGCCTCCATCAATAGTACGGAATCCCCACATTGCAACCATGGTAGTAGCTACGACCAATCAGCCAAAGGTGCATGACCGAAAAGTAAAAAACATGTCAATGTTTATTAAAGTAGCTTTAAAGGCGATATTTTCAACTCACTAACAAAACAATGGCATAAGTTGTGGCACTAAGCGCTTTGTGGTCAAAGTCGACGTCCGACTTTATTGGGCCCCGAAAATATTTTTGGTATCAAAGTTTGTTTCCGTACTTAAATGTATGCTGTTAAGTAACTTTAATATTCTCCTATTAAAGTAAATTTGGCATTGTTCATTGACAGGGTTATTTACTAAAGAGTTGCTGAAAGCCTCCGAACTAATTATAGTCAACGATGATGTAATTTGCTGCTATAAGTAATTTAACGTAATCTTATATAATGGGGTAATCTATATGTATTTTATTGTAGTAAGTAATTATGATAAGCATAAAAATAGACTAATATTTCTCAATGGAATAGATATAATGCCTCTAAAATTTTTCATTATTTGTGCTTTATTTTGTGTATGATTAACAATTGTATTTTACAATTTTATTCATATACTTCTGATACGATTACTTTTCAAAATACACATATCAATACAATCCCTTATTAACTACGCACAAGTAGCTATGCAGCCACAGCGAACGTTAGTCCGGGAAGCTGAGTTCCACATTCCACATGTTCAATAGTTACGGGTCTAGTAATTGGTATTCAGTGCAGTGGACGCGACTGCGACGGAAATTAAAAATGATTGTATTGCCTTGCGCACACAGCTAGGCTATCACCTGGCGTTCAGCTTTACTGGCGTTCTTTTTCAACGTTCAAACCGAACCGCTGTGTAGAAAAATGTATGGGGACACTCGCCTCGTGCCAAATTACATACATATTTCCATGCAAAAATCGAACGAAGTCGCAAAGAAAATATCGCCGGCACGTCGATTGCGTCTTCGTACTGAGCCCGCAAAGCTGATGTTACTAGAATTTAAAAATTCATACCAATCATTACAGAGTTAATATTGACGGAGGCTGAAAGTTCAAACATGCGAATTGCACACTTTTCCACCGATTAATGGGTCCGAGTTAAAAACGGACAACAAGGGCCGTTGCCGTCATCGTTCGAATAAACGCGTAAATGTTTACTCGACACATTGGCCGCTGTGTGCATCAATTAAAAATGTATTACTTGCCTGGTTTGCTTCCGCTCGTTTGCAACGTCCGAGAGTTCGTTTCGATCGCGTCGGTACGAACACGTAATCGTTCGCTTCCTTTCGTAACTCTATTATAAGTACCGTTTCAAAATGTTCATGTGAATTAAGAAATATTATTCTCAATTGCTGATCGGACTATATCAACTGTAGCTGTGTTTGTTTTGTGTTCAATGTTCGAGTTTTCTGCTTATGACGCAAATGATGAAGTACCTTTAATGCCGTATTGAAGTATCTTTAATGCCGTTTAGACTGATGTTTATTTGTTTGTTGTATTTAAAAACAAAATGAGCTTTGTTATCGCACCTAGATATGAATTCACACGGGCTCCACACAGAAGCAAACCGCAACATTACATTTCATGAAAGTAGCTTTGACTATCTCTAAATTTCATAACCCTGTTGTTAAACGTAACCAACAAAAACGGACTGGACACTATTAGCAGTTGTACACATTTTTCTATTCTTTATTCTTGTTATTCATGACGCTTCTGTATAAAAAAGTTTGTCATGCTTGAAATATTAGATAAAATTATAACTTCGCATAACAGCCAACCTACCCGTCCACTAATTGCGTTGCTAGGGAATTAATGCGTTGATTAAATAATATATGTAATTGTGTTATTCTAATTAGGTACCGCGCAGATTTTAGGTCATGTAATCTGCGCTCAAGCTGACGTGTCTAATTATACAATCTATTACCACGTGTTGTTAATGTAACCAAAGGGGAATCAATTGATTTCAAGCTGCATCTCATTAACTTCTCATAACAGTTTCGTGAATTGTTCTTGCCGAACTTGTGGACCTGGAGTAGACACGAAGTGATTCTATGACGGATTCGTCGATCGTTATACCTATAGATACATATATGGATATTATTTAGCCATCTGTTGGAATTCTTAAGCCATTATAAATGCTTATCGGCCTTAAATACCTACTGATTGCAGCCAACGTTTTTAAATTTAATAGATTATTAGCATACTTGCACTTTTTGACTTCTGAATAATTAATTAAAAATACGATTTTATGCTAAAGTTGGTATGTTCCCTTTATTTTGGCTGTAATGAAGCTTGAGGGTTTATCGGGAGTATATATTTATTACGTTAACAATCGGATATACTCGTACAGCGCCTATCCTTACGCGATCTCACGTCGCCTGCTATATCACAGGTACGTGATATTATCTTAAACGGAAAATCAATACAACATAAAGCCAAATGTTATAATAACATTCCCTTATATTTATTTGCCAAATGTAATGTTCCGGAATTTTCAAACCAACAGAGCTATGTAACACTTTACATGTCACAGAAGTGGTGTGTAATATTATATTTTACCTTAATAGTAATGTTAACATCATTCCGTATTCAAGCATATTATGATTAAAGTTATATCAGAGACAAATCACACATGTAATGGTAACATATGTAGATCTATGTACATATATCGCTCGAGACAATGTAAAGAAAATAATACATGTTTAAGATGCAATAATGTATATAACAAACGATCATATTTATTTTGTCTCTTTGATATATATTTAATAGGTATAAATTATATTGTGTAACAAAAGTACATCACCCTTATGTATTCTATTGAATGCGCTATCATAAATGCAACTCGGAAAACTAGTCGACGTCACATCTAGTTCCCCGCCGCCTCGATAATGCCTTTTGTTGCAGAATTCACATCTCGCGTCACCTCCGCCGTTTAGCTTTCACTGGCGGCGTGTTCGCTTCGACATTTGCATATGAATCTGCCGTTTCGTGTCATATTGTCAGTTTCGATTTTTTTGCCTCGCCCCCTTTATTTGGAGCTGCGACTTGTGTTATTAGCCGACTCGTGTAGCAGTGAAATGTTTTTTACCAGTTTCTATCACTATTTTTATTACAGGCGCTTATGTCCAATATCGCTTGTGTATTGAGACGGATTTTACACAGAATTCGGTCTCAGATTAAGATTTTATATCGAGTATTTAAGTAATTTAAACGCAGGCAAGCCATTCTCAATTGAAAGAAAGGAGCGGAAAATATTGTAACAAGTATCCCCAATCAGTCTAAAATAAGAGATGAACATATACAATTTTTTC
>DWQT01004342.1:0-11370 GCA_018244895.1 Myscelus amystis hages
TAGGGAAATGGGAATTGTTTTACTCCGAATTAAACGCGCGCGAAGCCGCGGGCGAAAGCTAGTTTATATTATAAAACAGTACATCTAAATATCTCGCCTACGCCCCGTGCGTCAAATTGCAACTGACTACTGACAACAAACAAGTTTGTTTAAGGCCACGACGTGGCGCCGTCAGCAAAAAACTAGTTTACGCGCACGTCAACATGAATTATGGCAATTAATATGATGTAATAAGTGTGACTAAATGTGCATTATCAATTTATCTAAAATTGCTTCATAGATTAATTATTTATGTTCTATGAATCAGTAATAAGAGGGTTCGAGAACCTATTAAGGAAGGTATAATTGATTGTTTCTAAGGCTGAAAGAATCCAGAAGAAAATCAATAATAATAATGTAAACATATATAAAACAGGGAGTGAATGCCTAAGTGACCCAGATATCAACGCCAAGCAGAAATCGTTAAACCTAGAATGCTGAAAATTCGTAGATAAGTTCTTTACACATATAACGTAAGTGAGCATATAAGAAAGGATTTTGAAAATTAAACCCCAGTAGGAATAAAATAGGAATAAAATGATAACATGAAGATTCCACCGTTTGGAAGTGAGAAACTAAATTAGTTGTAGAATTATTTCTGGCTAAGAAAAGAAATTAATCCTTAATTTCAAAGCAAAAAGAAATAAATGATTAATATTTCAATTACATCTCCGGTGAGATAAGCCGTAGGTACCGAGTAATCGTCTCAAAACTCGTAACAACCATATCTAGTTACAAATCACGCCGTGCAATGTTTTGCAAGAATGAACGCAAAAAGCATCCCAGTTTCATAATAAAAATCAAATGTAAAATGAGCCACTGATTCATGATTGATCACTGAGACATATTTGGTTCGGTTCGATACGCTCGAAAAGAACTGCTGTCACTACAGTGTATGAAATCGATGCCGGAGTCCAAGGTGACGTTGTGATTAATTTATTGTGGCGACAACATTAGCGAGGGGCTATAAATATTTTGATTGGACATTGTCATACACAGGAACATAATACGCCTCCGATGGGTGTATAGTTTGAGATAATCGTCCACCGCTACGCGTATAATGGAAGGAGCGATTTACGTGACAGACGACGCAACAATTCATCACGCAAGGCAGTCACGTAAAGCAGTCGCAGGTTACACCTGTTCTGTAGTTATACCACGGCTGACCGACAACAATGCCGAGTCGCGTAATTGAGCAATTCAAACGCGAATAACGCATCTCTGGTAAGGATAAGAGACAGGAAGTTGTCAGTTCAAACGTAAATAATAAATCCGCAGGAACAACTTCGGCGACGTTACGCTTCAGTACACTCCAGGTACCACGAGATAACCTTCAACAAGTTGTAGTGTCATCTTCACTAATTACACAACCATTGTATTCTCTCTATTTACGTAATGATTTAAAGTAGCTACTTTAAATTCTATAACTATAGAATTTAATAACTTTGCATAATAAGTTTCTAACGCCCATTCTTGCTTTAAACTTGGCCTTGGACGGGTCGTTGTGTGATTTTATCGCGGCTTTAATGTTTTCACTAACAGTCAATACACAGAACTAAATAGAAACACGTAAACAGCCCTAGGCAAACGTGACGTCAAGTTGTAACACACAAGAAAATAAAGTATAGTTATAATGAAATAGACTTTTGTTGGCGAAGTTAACATATCCATTAGAATTCTCCCAACAAAGGTGAGGTAAGATACTATTATTGTATTAGTTCGTAAGTTAACTAGGATATAAATTTAGTATTCAAATTATTGTGCTTATGTAGTTTTATTACAGAATAAGACTAATTTCATAGACCCGATTTATTGTTGCAAATGTGCCGATGTTACAAATAGCCCAAAAAGTGGGCACGTCAGAATGTGAAACAAATATAGGTCGCCTATTTGCGCGGAGAAATAAATCAATATTTTACTGCAGCACTCAATGTTTGACGAAAATTGTTTTATTCATACCTAATACGCATAATTGACATGTAATCACGAAGATATCTTCGAAACAGGTAATAAATAATGCGGCATTTTAGTACGAGTTACAGATAAGGATGTAGGCTAGGAGGTAAAAATGAAACGACTCTAATCATTACGCCGTAATTAAACTACAATAGGGTACTGGTATTATTTTTGACTTGAAACATGAGCAATGTTGCCGCTGTCGGTTAGTGATACAAAATTCCATATTGACCTTTTCGTCGTGATCATCTGTGTAAACAAACGACCGTGTCGCGTCGTATGCATATTTCCTAGTGGTATTGTTCTTTTACCATTCGAGGTCCCGCAAGGTTAGGATGCAGTTACGGTTACGGTTATGCGGCATGTCATGACGGTGAGCCAAACAAGGTTAAGTGTGTTGGGCACCGCTAATAGCGTTGTTGCTTGCGCTGTGGTAGAGACACTACACCAGCTAAGCATAAGTGCAGTATGGACCAGGGGTCAGGGCTAACTACTTGCAATAATGGCGCTTAGATAACTGATAGCGAATCTACCTAAAACAAGGATCGATATGACTAATAGCTACTCTTACCCGCCCGGTGGCGCTAAACTTTTAAAATTCACGAGAGAGCTCAAACCGGTACAACATTGGAAACTACTAATGATCTTAAGTAGAATTACTGCAGGCTTTATTATTAATAGTAATGCAATGTAACTAATGTACTTTATATACGTCGTAAAAACGGTTAATGAAACTCGCCTGCAAGAAAGCTTACAGAGATTACTTCACACAAGCAATTTTCATTTAATTAGCTCTTATGATAGCGGTGAGAGTGGATGCTACACGTTCCAAGGATCTAACAAAGTCCAATGTGGGTATAAAGTTGGAGGGTGGTGTAAGGGGGTAGCGCGGCTAACGGATCGGTGTTATATACACTTGGTTTATAAATATCTAAAGCGTTGCGAAACTGCGGTTATTACGACATTGATTAATGTAAAGCGTTTTAAAAGACCTGCCCGGGCCGTTTACGTTTCTACCATGAAATTTAAAACACGTATCAGCTTGTAGTAACAATGTCCTACCAGCATTTAGCTATAAATAAAATACTTGATAGATTCAACTATAAAAAAGCCATTTATGTTTAAGACTGAAAAAATGGTGTATTACTCTTGAGTTTTTTACACTTATCGTCAGTTTGGGATACCTACTAAGACAGATATGACATTTCGCATCGACGCCTGAAATATTTTTAGATTTATCTGTTTCAATTTCCATAGAGATACAACAACACGAGTTACTCCTCTAAGGAACTTAGTTCTACGATCACCATGTTGTGATCTCTACTATTCCTCAAAGTTGAGGTCTGCAGCATTATATATGCACATACATCGGTGTTTAGTTGCAGATTCAAAGGTGTTACTGATATTTGCCACTCAAATAGCGAACCGGCTGAATGGTGCTCGGTTCAGGTACAAGTAAACAAGCATTGTTATTCCAATTGTGGAACATTCTAGACATATCGTGATGTTGTGTAACGCGATACTCACATAGTTATTTCAATTTGTGTCCGTGATAGTCACGATTCACAATAAGAAGATCGGAATTCGTGATTCTATATATTATAAGGCAACAATTCAGTGACTGTCGCTTATCGACTCATTGGACGCTTCTTACGGAGAAGGCCGCGCAGATTAATTAAAAGACATTCATTAAGTTGTTTAAGTAATCCAAGTAGTCTTCAATGACGGCTAACAGCCTATGCTACTATTTTCGCTAGATCGGCATAAAAATAACCCTAAACAATCAATTCTTATTTATAAATTGTAGTGTTACCAACAATATTGACACAAGTTGCAGATATAACGTCATTTGACCGCAAATTGAACTCATCTAGTGGTTTGCATTTCTACTTATTCGCATTGCGATCTACAATTATATCATCGACGGACATGTCATAGTTTATAACAAATTTGTTACTCTGACCATAAAAAGCACCCGATATACAGAATACGTTGTAGGCATGTTATTCGATAAATATCTGTAATTGTGTTAATGAAGTGCAAACGACAGTCTATTTAGCGGTGAGGTACGTAGCGTAGGATTATTCTTCGACATTAATCAAAGGTTTATTTAATTACAATAAACGTGCTCTACGTTTAGGATAGAATTATTACGTACTATTATTCATCTGAGGCAATTAAAATTTATTGTTATGACTCTATTGATAATGATGTGGCAAGAAAACTAGTTAACGTAATATTTTGATTCTTCAACGCGAATTTTAAGCACGAATAAGTTAAGGCAATATCGTGCAGTGTTCTTTTTTAATCCAGCCATTGTGAAGCGCCATAATTTGCGTGTCTTAATTAGCATCACTAGTAAATCAATGTTAAAGTTATGAAATAGCTCTTATGGGAGTGAAGACTTATGCAATAGTAATCTTTTGTTAAAAATGACAGTGAAATTAGGTTTGGTAACGTAGGCATCATATACTGTTACAGCAATATACATAGGTATACATTACATTCGTAATGTCCTGTTTCAAATGTGCAAATGTTATTAGGATGCGGTGAATTTAAACGTTCATTCAACCCCATGACCGCATTTCTCGCGATTAATGAAAAAATAGGTCGGTCAAAAAATTTATCACTCAAATTGAAATTGAGGATGAAGGTAAAAGTACGAAATCGATTAAAATTAAGAATCCGAAGGAGACTCACCGGAAAAGCTAATTTTCGTTTCCACCGGCATCTTGTGAACTTAAAACTGTAGTGTAATAATAATAAAGAGCCTTGTCGTTCCGAGCGCTTTCTTCAATTTCACTCGAATTGAAGATTGTTATTCAGATTTGTTGGAGAAGCTTTGGGCTGTCGATACGCCGGGTGGCGGTGTTGTCGGTACGCGCGGTCCGCTTGCCTGTCGAGTGTGTACTGCCGCCGTCGCGTATCGCCGGTGCGGACTGTCCGCGAGTTCACGCGCCGCGCGTCCGCCGCACGCTTCTGATACGACACTTTTGTTTTTGTTGTACCGCCCGCCCGCTGCCCCTGCTTCGGGGCGGAATTTTTGGTCAAACGCGAAATTAGCTACGTTGCTCGACGTTTTGAGCAATCGGATTCGTACCGATAACGCCATTATAAACGACCATTTAACGTTGGCATCGTAGTAACTGACTATTCTTTACGACCCAAACTGAAACCCAAATTATGTATACTGTTCTCTTTAAACATAAAGGTTAACGTTTAAATTCATAAATTAATCTGAACTGTAATGTCAGTTTATTCAGAGGTATATAGTAAGTTTGCTATTTTCTAGTTAAATTTTAAGATCTTGTAAGGGACACGATCTGAAAATGCTTAAAGATTCATTATTAACCATTATCTTGATTTTCATCAATAACATTTCTCATTAGTTACTCCTTAAAAATTAAATTTAGAAGTTAGTCTAAGTTAAAATTAAATCCAAAATTTTGTGAAACTACGGTTAGAAGTCTTATTTTCACGTGTTCTGTTTAAAAAAAAGCAATAAATAGGTGAAGAATCAGTAGCATCAACGGGGTGGCCTGCTTACTACGACAACGTTGATGAAACCACAAGTACTTGCTACGGTATCTGTAAAGATACTAAGCCACTCACGAGGACTGCCACAAAAGTCTATTTGGATCCACATAAATATTATAGATAAGACAATATTATCACCGCGCAGATAACGACACACTCCACTTTATCATTCACGCTAGCTTGCAGTACTTCATTTATCTTCGGGTTTATATATATAGGTCTGTTATTATCGAAGAAAAGTCGAGAGAGTGTATATAAAAAAATGTTTGTGTGGTTATGTACAAAATTTTACGAATAAATACAAATTATTCGAAGCACAGTCCCCGGCACTGAACATAGGACCAACGGGTCTTCATAATAGCTTTGTTTGATATTACGGGTACAATCGAAGTATGTATTAATTTAAGCATATTCATTAGAAGTTAGCCTCAATGTGGGTGGTAAGAATGTTCGTTTACGTAACAAATGTACGAAAATATTTTCGTTACTCCACTAATGATGTACTTAAACCGGCACGAGAATGTACAGCGCTTTGGATGTCGAATAAAGGATACAAATACACTTTCGTATTGTGCAAATGAATTTCAATACATGCCCATTATGTGCAGTGGAAGCAGTGGTGACGGCCGTCCGATGTACAGTTTCTAACGGGTCAAAGAAAGCGAATAGGAGGTCGAGATGTTTTAAGACTAAATGAATCGCATCACACCGGGCATCCATCTTTGTATGGCGACTGGACTCGAAGCGCAATTGTGTTTGGCTGTGAAGACAAATCGACTGTCCCAACGCGGAGTAAAGCTTTCACCGGTTTACACTAATTTAACTAACAAAAGCCAATCTACTATCAGAAAATAAGTTCGCTCGACAGATTGATTCGGTGCGGTCGAAATCGGTTATGCAAGAGCGCAATATACAATAAGGTTTATAACTCCTTTCACCGTAATGCTGATTATAAGTTTGAATTAAGACTTCAAAGAAACTGTTACACATTATAATCATTTATTTTAGTACACACGGAGTTGAAGCTTACAGATCGCTGTGAGTTATTTGCTTATGAAATCACTATTGGAACGTTTTGGATCAGGTTGTAAAAACAATCATTAGAATTAATGCACCGATTTTATATAAACTTCGACAGATATGTAGTGATTGTTGATTAAGCCTGAGTAAGTAATCAGATTGTACCTTTAACCTTTAAAAGCTTGGAAACTAACAATTAATATAACAAAAGTAAAACATTGAAAAAATAACCAACGCATTAATTGCTTTCTGCCTACCTCGTTCGGGATTTAGCATTAGTAATAATAGTAGTTGTATTAATTTGAAGTGTGTAAAGTAAATTAAGTTTTACAAATTGTTTGCCTTAAAATCTAATGGATCACACGGGGGTATGTGAGAACAAATATTTAGTAGAAAACAAGACGTTAAATAATATAACAGGAGTTATCTCCTCTACTTTCATAAAAGTCATTTTAGGAATCACTTTTCAACGGCTTTTTAAGCTGAACATTTTCTTTACGGCCTCTTCAGTCTTGAGTAGGTATTCTGTTCAATTGTCCTCCAGTCTTGATATATATTACTACTGTACTTATAGAAAAAGGTGCTCAACAAGTTACATAGTTGCTTCTGTATAGTACTCGTGACACACGTGGGAAAAATGTACGGTGACAAATTGTAAAACATTTATCATCTCATCGCCGTCAATCCATAATAATAATATTTGGGATAACGGCTATCTATTAGGCAATTGATTATAGTATTATATTATAGTAACCAGACAGGTGATAAATATACGAATCATATAATATGTATACCGATATTTTTATTACACTCAAACAGAGAACAAACAAATGTGTTCAGCACGGAAATGTTTGTTTTGGGTGGGAATCGAAGCCCACGACCTCCGATCTACCAGTCGAGGTCTCTCACCAGTTGACTAAGACGCTTGTCGGTGTACATATAAGAGGTATCAAGTAAATAGACATTGAAATAAATAAATGTATAAATAAAAGTGAAAATATACAGCTAGTACTCGAAACTCAGCTATTGTATCTTTAGGTACCAAAACACAACTTGTTTTTTACGTAATATCTAAATTAGAGGTAGCTTGTATGCAAATCTTTAAACCGTACTAGACCATATAAGGATAAATGCATGTACGAGGTCAAAAGAAGTATCATGATAGAAATACTGACAAATTAAAAGGTGGTAGAGCCCTCTGTGGTTCGACTCCGGCGGCACCACCGTCACACGTATTTCTGCCTTATAACAGCAGTGTTAAGAGCTGCTGTGTTCTGGTTTGAAGGGTGTGGTAAGGGAGACATACTTTTCGAGGCATTCCAGCTCAGTCCTCAGCGTTCTACAGCCTATCTGTGGTCGACCTGAGATAGGAATCTTATCTTATCCGGGGTCGATTACAAATGTCCATGGGCGGCAGTAGCTACTTACCATCAGGTGGACTGCATACTCGTCTTCTACTTCCATTTTATACAAAAAAACATATACAATTTATGTAGCAAAGCAACGTTTGGCGGGTCAGCTAGTACTTACATATGACATAGATGCCATTGCCAAAGATGTTTGGGCAGGTACGGTCTGAACTCCGCGTTGCCAATATTCAGTGATGATGCCGTGAACCTTAGCAATCTTCTAGTCTCGAACTGCCAGTCCGGATTGGTCTTTTGAATCTGAAAATTGATATTTAAAGGATTTGCAATGTGTTTCGATTACATCCGGTAAAATAGTTATAACTATAAGGAAATAACCGATTACAGTAATGGGCCAATAAACATTATTGCATATAAATTTATAATTCTACCTATAATCAGTAAAATTCAGGACGACGGACCGAGTGACGGAGAAGGAATCATTTAGTAAAAATCAAAAATATTTCTGCATCTATACGAATAATATAAAGCTGAAGAGTTTGTTGATTGTTTGAACGCACTAATCTCAGGAAATATTGGTCCGATTAAAAAACATCTTCAGTGTTAGATAGGTCATTTATCGAGGAAGACTATAGGCTATATAACATCACGCTAAGATGAATAGGAGACGAGCAGCAATAACAAATAATGCGACATCGGCAACATTTAGAGCTTTGCTTGCGTGCATTAAGTAAACGTTGACAGTTACTAAAAATCATGTATCATAAAATTGTTCTCCTTTAATAGTTCTACATAAAAGTCCACGACAGCATATTATGTCGGCGGAGGTTGAACATGCACAATATCGCCTATAAGCACCGAGTATGCACTAGGTATGCACCGAATGGGCACCAGGTGTGCACCGAGTATGCACCAGTTTGCACTAGTTTGCACCGAATGTGCACCGATTTGCACCGAATGTGCATCGGTTTGCACCGAGTGTGCACCAGTTTGCACCGAGTATGCATCAGTTTGCACCGAGTGTGCACAAGTTTGCACCGAGTTTGCACCAGTTTGCACCGAGTTTGCACTAGTTTGCACCGAGTATGCATCAGTTTGCACCGAGTGTGCACCGGTTTGCACCGAGTGTGCACCAGTTTGCACCGAGTGTGCACCGGTTTGCATTGAGTGTGCACCGAGTATGCACCAGTGTGCACCGAGTATGCATCAGTTTGCACCGAGTGTGCACCGGTTTGCACCGAGTGTGCACCGGTTTGCACCGAGTGTGCACCAGTTTGCACCGGGTGTGCTCCGGTTTGCACCGAGTGTGCACTGAGTATGCACCAGTTTGTACCAAGTATGCATCAGTTTGCACCGAGTGTGCACCAGTTTGCACCGAGTGCGCACCTGGTGTGCACCGGTTTGCACCGAGTTTGCACCGAGTATGCACCAGTTTGCACCGAGTGTGCACCAGTTTGCACCGAGTATGCACCAGTTTGCACCGAGTGTGCACCGAGTATGCACCAGTTTGTACCAAGTATGCACCAGTTTGCACCGAGTGCGCACCTAGTGTGCACCGGTTTGCACCGAGTATGCACCAGTTTGCACCGAGTATGCACCAGTTTGCACCGGGCATGCACCAGTTTGCACCGAGTGTGCACCGTTTCGCACCGAGTGTGCACCAGTTTGCACCAGTTTGCACCGAGTGTGCACCGTTTCGCACCGAAGGTGTACCAGTTTGCACCGAGTGTGCACCGGTTTGCACCAGTTTGCACCAGTTCACACCGAGTGTGCACCGGTTTGCACCAGTTTGCACCGAGTGTGCACCAGGTGCGCACCTAGTGTGCACCAGTTTGCACTGAGTGTGGACCGGTTTGCACCGAGTATACACCAGTTTTCACCGAGTCTGCACCGGTTTGCACCGAGTGTGCACCTATTTTCACCGAGTATGCACAAGGTGTGCAAGTTTGGTAGGAATATTCCTTTCGGCGAGTAGAGGTCAGTCAAGAACGGATTTTAGGAAGTTCCACCCGGAAGGGGGGTTGTGGGGGTGTTAATTATAATTGTAACATAGCAAAGCAACGTTTTCCGGGTCAGCTAGTACGATTGTAATTGAAATAAGGTTAAAAATAACTGATGATGTGTGTTATTTTACGGCTGACTGAGAATATTTATTAGGACTCGGAATCGAATCCGCAACCCCGGATGTTGGGTCCACTAGCTACTGGACCAATGGGTAATGTAGTTAGGATATATAATAGTATTTTAAGTACATCATACCTTCGTCTCTAGTAACGAAACCTAATCTTATTATGTTGGACTACATTCTCAGCGTGTGCGATTAAATTGTATCTGCCAGTACTCGAATCAGTGGTTCTAAACCTTTTTGTGACTAGAACCGATTACAATATTTGATTGACATTGGCGACTTCAAGGTTTGCAAAAAATTCGAACCACAGCACAAAATCATTACAAAATTCTGGGGTTAATTAATGATTTTAGTTACACCCATTAGGCACAATCTCCACCATACACACCTCTGTCGATTCAGGTAACAGATCATATATCTAAAACATGTTATGTTATAAGGGTATACCTACACATAGCCAATTAATATATTAATATTATTTTTATACCACGATATCTTTATTTCGCGAACCCTATGGTCTCATGATCACAGTTTGAGAACCACTGGAATAGATCATTCGGAAGGCTTTTACGCTCGATACAGGTGTTCGGATAAGCCGATAGATTTATCTATCGGCAAAGTTCTCCAAATGTAGCAATATTTTATTCAGCCGATGCGTGGATGCTACTAACATATATTTATTTATGTACACATTTGCATGTGTGTGTATTTGAAACTTTTCTATCAGGTAAAATTGTTATATTTGTAAGTTTGTATGTAGGCGGTCATCTTCGAAATTACTGATACGATTTTAAAAATTCTATCACCAATAGAATGCTACATTATCACTCAGTAACATAGGCTATATTTTATTTAAAAAACAATGTACATCTCGACTAAAACTCCACTAATATGACGCAAAGTGTAAATAAAATACTTATAGTATTCCTTACACTGCGTGCGCTACTAAAACTGTTAATGATAGAACCAAATAATGTACTATAGTTTTGTAAAACATAACTACAATTAGTTGACGCAACTTAATTCAAGCAGTTTAAAAAAAGTCTTAAATGTATATTAGCAAAACCGGGGCGAATCATTGTTTAACATTTACGATCGATCACTTCCAACCCCGGTACACGCTTCGGACTTTTGAAAGTTATGCCTTTCTTTAGGACGATACACCACTACGCCTTTGAATAAAACCTTATGTATTCGTTTTCAAAAATGTCATTTTAAGCGTCGAACTTTAGTTTGTTGACTGTTACACTATAGTAGGTATACAGGGTGTCCCAGAATGAATGGATAATCCTGGAGTGCCAAGTAGTACAGCTATCGGGTGCT
>DWQT01004343.1:0-11369 GCA_018244895.1 Myscelus amystis hages
TGTTGGTAAAATATAATTTGCGCTAAACCACTTAGTAGTAATGCATATCTTCAAAACCACGCGGGCGAAGTCGCGGGTAACAGCTAGTATTAACATAAAATTCATAGTTAAACACATCCACATCTCTGTATTTCTTATTACATTACTATTAGATTTGCCCCTCCAGCCTTAGTGTTCTAGTGTAATATGTGTTTCAAACAGACACTTTACTAACAGTGGTATTGAGATTCCCAGCTTCATGTGAATGAATTCATAATCCTATTAAGATTTACAAGCCATATAAAATTTTTCTCACAGGTTAATTATAAGACATTTTGTTTGTATATTAAGATCACTTCCTATTTTATTTCATTTTTTTTTTGTTTCAGCATAACTGTCAGACATAACAACCATAATTGTTATAGTCCATTGCTGCAATTACTGTCTGTTAATTTGAAACATATAATTATATAAATAAAACAATTCTTTCACCAGTCTCATATAAGAGTTGATGATTATAAAAAAAAATATTGAACAGACTTAGAACTTACAAACACTAAGACCTTACGGGACCACAATTTGAAATAATGATTAATGTTAAGGTACAGATATAGAAATATTTAAATCCTTATTATAAAATAAACTTCCCATAATATAAAACATTACAATTATAAGAATAGATTATGTAAACTTTACATTATATATTTACAGCAGAAGAGAACTATATATATTGTAATGTGAAATTGGGCACAAAAGGGACATTTCAGGCAATAAAAAGTTAAAGAACAGAACTACCTTTTTATATTGATTAAGGGTTTACATAAAAAATTATATTTTGTTACTATTACAAAGACGGTAAAATAAGCATAGCGCTAGAATGTTGAGTAACTTTTGGCACCCATGATTGTCTACATTCAATCTCAGGTACAATTTAAGTTCCGCCTGAGCTAGATTATGGATGTTTGCTACACCTGAGAACTATTGTATAACTCTCAGTATATACTGATGACACCATATGCATCAGATGACAAGAATGCAATCATGTTTTCTTAGCCAAACACAATAATAGATACAAAAAGTAATTTGATCATGTACTTTCACCTCTGGAGTGGTATTCCGAGCATTATAACATATTGCTTAGACATAGTGAAAAAATAAAAAACGAGCTTTCATTATCATACTTTCACGGTTTGTAATTTTTTGGAAAGTATGCTAAGAATGTAGGTGTACAATTGACGGAACAGATAAACAAATAATATAATTAGTAAAAAATTAGAAGACCAACACTAGATGAGTTGTTAGGAATAAGACAGGTGGATGTATAGAGAGATGGATTGATGGCGGGATGGATCGATGCACAGATGTAAGAATATTACTGGATATATAGAAATCCTGAAATGGCAAGCATTATCTCATTACTATGGAACTTGTCTCACATGCAAACTATCTGTATAATGATATGTATATTAATTTGATATCTCCACTGTGACTGAGGAGATATATGTAGGTCCTAAAATGACGTTAGCTATTGTTAAACTAATAGTAAAAATAATATAACAAGGAAATAAGGAACAACAGCCATCATATAATTAGTGACCAACAATTAAAAAAATCTAAATGTAGGCTTATGCTAGTTAATTTAATATAAAGGAAACATTATATCTGACATTTCCTAACCATTTATGTTCAAGCCTATCATTAAATTACGTCATTAAAGTGTAACCTCAAAGAATGGATAAAATATGAAAATCCATAGCAGAATAATGAACATTTATATGGCATACGTCGTAGTTATAATTAGATATTTTTAATGTCCGCAAAACGTAACATTCACAAGATTAACGCGAAACACGGCGCATTTTCTTTGAAATATTGTTTTTGACGTGATATCTGTCACACGCCAAGCCAAGGCTTATGTGGCAAACGCAAACCTTAGCCGTGGCCATTTTTAAATTATAATGATAAAGGTATTTCTGTCGATATCGATTGAATTTTCGTTAAGAAAATAGGTTACAACAGAAATAAGCAGATTTGCGAATTAACAGTCACACTATTGTCAGTCAGTACAGAGATACGTCACAGTGTAGGAAATCACGATGGCCGACAAAGAATGGTTAGGTAGTACTCACTGCTAATTTTTACGCCTCCTATGGGTTTCGGTGGTTGATTGTCGAATGTCTTTCGAACGGATTTGTTGCCCTCGGCGAATGACGTGGTCCTAGGGCGTCCGCTCATTATTAAATGTATAAAATAAACGGCCGAATCCTGAACTTCATAGATACTACTTCACATTTCTCGTTACCACCCTTGCACTCGCACTGAACTCTCTCACTTTGCGGATGAAATACAAAGTTAGGGATGCAATAATTAAAACAATATCACAATGATAACATTAAAATCAAAATAAGATAGCCTTAGTAAGGTTTTACAATATCATTTTGTTAGATTTTTAAAATTTACATCAGTAAAGTGAACGACAAATTTTTAGTTTCTTCTGACTTCACAGACTTGATCGCTCGTTCATTCGGCTAATTCCGGCGATCGCTCGGTCGCGCTCGCACCTTCGATCAGTGACGTAGCGAGAACATGTTCCAATATACGCAAGAACAATAGAAATCGATGAAATAAAAAAATAGTAGAATACATGTACAACGTCATAATTATTAATTACTGTTGTGTAATAATATATAATATTAACATGAATGAAACCATCATGACTTCGCATTTATACAAAATGTAAAATTGATTTATGTATTCAATTCGAAATAATATGCCATCTGCTTATAGAATTGGAAGATACGAATCTGGCAACACAGGTAGAGAAAAGATTACTCTACTATGTGCGTATCTGCGTATTCCCCAATTCTTAGAAAATAGATGTTGTGACTTTTAAAAAATTCTACTTTCGTACTATTATGCTATCACTCTGCCTGAGATAATATTCTCATTAAAATGGTTTTCAGTCGCAGGTCTAACCTTTTAATGGTAATTAAAAGCCCAGACCTGCTCATTTCGTTATAAAGTAAAATAACTAACTTAATATGGAGAAATTTTACGAAGAATCAGTACACCACGAAGCGTTACAAATTAATTTATTAGTCATTTACAACTTCGTTTGCATAAAAGAAGAGATAGCCTGAAGTCTATCACGACGGCCCCAACTCTAATTAATAGGTTTCACATGGCTTAGAGCATATTGTGGAGAATTAAGACAGACTGGTTTCCTCTGAATGTTTTCTTACGTGATTTTAGGGATGATAGTTATCCTTCATCTATTATCTATCATCATTGTTGATTTAATAGAGTAATCCCTTCTTAATATTATATATTAAACGAAATAATTTATTAAATAAAGGAATATATTAAACAACTGCAGGAAATAAAATTGTTACTAAAATTGAATATTAAAAAATATATTAAACGTTTAACATAAATCACAACGGTGAACGGTCAAATAAGTCCCTCGAGTGGACCAATAGTAAGATATCTTTCCAATTCATATGTGTAATATAAATTTTGATTTTAATTAATATAAAGGCAAGACACAAAATAATATTTGGGAAGTAAAGAAAGCTTCAAATACTCGTAATTAAGTTCATGCTTGCAATATTAGGCTGCTTTCTTATAAAGTAAAACGCTAATAACACCCACAATTTTAGATGGTTAGATAATATGACTATAATACCCAAGCATTTATTTCAATTTTAAATTATTCAATGCAAATAAATAAAAGTGTAATAGATACTCAGTGGCTTTCATATCGTGTTTAGAGTATGTATAATTAAATTTTCTTTGAAATTCTGCAGAAGGTATCTGTATAAGTTATGAGACGTGTTGGGTAATTTTAATATTACTTAAGAGTTTATAAACGGCATGGGTTGCAAGAAACAAACGACCTCCGATGTTAACTCCGTTGTTGTATACAATACATACTGCAGTTACTATTAATCTAGAGATCTACACTACGCATTGGTATACGTAAAATTGGAGTGTCTATCTACAATTCAAAATAAATTAAACGCGTTATGACTATTACCTAGACTAATTAAACCGAAACATGCGTATTTGTGTATCCGTCTGTCTGACAGCTTCTTTATTTTGGCTAATCGCCGTAAGAACTAATTTTCACAGAAAAGTTATTAGCAGGTAGAGAAGTTTTCAGAGTCATTTTGGTAAATAATCCAGAATCTTAAAAGGTGGTAGTCAATTCAATGATAGAACAAACTTATGTTTATTTATACGTATGCTAAGCGTATGAAGTCACGGGTAATTGCTAGGCAATGTACATTTCTTATCATTTTAGTTAGGCACACATAGGGCGTCTTTGTTTGTGTAAAATATCCATAGATACATAGATAGTTGCGCACACTGTCAGACTCATCAGCCGAGTCAGCCCAGTTGCGCGTGCGCCGCACAGCAGTGCAGAGTCCGCTAGTGTTCTGTGTGATTTCATAATAATGTAACAAACGAAGAACATCACAACTCTTGGTCATAAAGCGAAGACGACCTTACCATCTCTTTGAGCTCGTCAATATGGAGTGCTACACTTCGGATAGTTGCGACAGCGACAGCAGAGAACAAAAAACATTAGATTTATCGAATCGAATGTTGGATACCACTAGTGTATCTTTAGAACTGAGCGGCATTATCGACGAAAAAGATTGTGCGGGAAATTATGAGATAGTTTTGCTATACAATAATCGAATTAATGTACTGCCAGAGACAATAAACAGGTTTTGCAACTTAAAGATATTGGATGTGAGCAACAACAGATTAGTAAGTCTTCCAGATGTTCTAAAAAGCTGTCCACTCACATCGCTGATAGCAAAACATAATCAACTCACAAATGAATCATTACCAAAGTGTTTTTTCTCTGCTAAAAGTTCACTCCGAGAGCTCAATTTAAGTGGAAATCGGTTAAATTACTTTCCAGAACAAATATTAGATTTAACTTTTCTAAGATACCTTTATTTAGGAGGAAACAATATTGTAAACATACCAAAGGATATTTGGAAGTTAAACAGGTCAGTATCACTTTGTTAATTTTATTTATTGATCTTATTTAAATAAAGGTGTGTTTGCATTGTTTCTGCACTGTCAGAACTCTCAAGTAGTAAAATGCTTTCCATTATATTTGAGTGCTTACATATAAAATTAGTGAATTAAAAAAAAAATGTACTTAGTTTAAAGCTTACTGTATATCAAAATTCAGGGCGGGTTCTATGAGATAAATGCCAATTATTGTTTTGTGAATAGTTGGTCAATGAATCTATGTCCTACGGATATAACAGTTTTAATTAAAAGTCCGAAAAAAAAACAGATATTGCACATAAGTTATGATTGCATAAGAACAGTGTAAATCACTTGAAGTGTTACTACCTATTCTATTCAGATCTGTTAAATCCATACCACCAGTTTTTAACAATTATATATTCGATAAGTTTGGCAACCATCGTGCTGAGATAAATAAGGCGCTGTTAACACACTATTCAACGATACTGATACTAATAAACAATGTTCCATTTGAATTTGCCTTGTATTTAAATTCAGTATTAAATAAAAAATTAATGCTTACGTTCCACTAAACACAATAATATTAAATGGTTATAGAGCATTTTATTAAGTCATATTAGATTGAAACATGCGAAGTCATCTGAAGCACGTGTTTGTAAAAACATCTTTTGTTCATTTTATGTTTACTATGTGATAAAAATATTTTGATATGACTGCTCACTGCAAAGTAAACATAAGGTTCATAAAATCAAGTGTAAAAGTATCAACGTAGCCTATAAACATAAGAACTACTTATTTTATGTTATATATTATGTATTTTCAATAGGTTCTATGATAGTTCACTTAGTAATTTCGTTTCCCAGCTGTGTTCACCGGCTCTTATCATTGGTCATTGACATATTTCCATTAAAAAAACAAATACATCGTTACTCGATATTGCGTAGGTATTTGTTTTCGTTCAAATAGGTACTAAACGAATAATTTGTTTTACCTAACGTATTACGTAAGTTAGTGGGCAGTCGGCAACTTAACATTCTGGTCATAAATAGATAAACGATAAATATACAATTAAAGCTTACATCATCGTAGAAGTGAGGCATTTTAATTTTAACTCGTACTCATGATAAGCGTATAAATTTGCCAATATTTCGACCTAGTTGCTTGCATGCGCTGTGATGGATAAATAAATAGTCTAACGATAACAAAGTAAGTAGGTGATAATTATATTCATATTGTAAGATACATATTTAAACCGTATTTTGTAGAAAGAGTTAAAAGTTGCCCGTAAATAAGTAAGTAGGTATGATTGGTTAGATGCTTACGATCAACAATTACTAATAAACTGTTGATCAATGTTTATAGCCATAAATATCAGTTGTATATGTTGCTATTGGTATTTTCACACTTTGGTAGGTAACTCCGATCTTATATAACATTACAATGAATTGATTCACTTATCACATTATTTTTATAACCTCTACATAAGTTGAATTTTCATTTATATAGATAACAACATATTATGTAAGTGTGTATACTAAGGGCGGTACCTAAATCATTTTTCTTAATTATAACAATGACCTTTTTCCCAATCAATGAAACTTCATCAGTTACAATTTTCACACCTACTTATATAATATTATATTGTTTTATACTATGTAAAGATAAAGCATGCTAATACTTTATAAAAAAACAAGTGCATAACTGTTACCCATGGCTTCGCTCGCCTTTTTTTTCACACGACATACTGTTTTTGTGCTAGTAGCGCCATCTGTAATGCGTATTTGATTGAAACGTATTTTCCTGCGAAAGTTCCAAGTATTTTCGCGAAAAAGAGTAGCCTATGTTACTTTCCAAATATTCAACTGTCTCCACATCAAAATCATATCGATCCGTTGCTTTAGACGTGAAAGAAGGACCAACAAACAAATACACTTTCGAATCTATATTATTAATATGGATAAATCATTCTAATATTTTCCGAAGTCAATGTTGTGACAATTACTTTACATGATGTTTTTAAGTTCTTACATGTAATTCAATAAAACATAAAGAATGAAGAACCTATTTGAAAACTGGGATGGCTTACATGAAAGTTAATTGAATATGTAACATGAATTTTTAAATATCGTACAAAACAGATTAAAACATGTTAACGAAACAAATCAATTGTTATACATATATAGGTAGGACTTAAACATAAATAATATACATTTAGCCTGGATAAAAAGTAAACAAGAAAGCATAACAGGGAGATCATTACCTCCTTTAACTGTCCACTACACACTCCGCTCCCACCTAGGGCCGAGCTTCCTCGTAGTATTACATAAAGAGCTCTTACAGCAATAACCTTTCAGCCCCACGAAGGTCTTATAATAGCTATGAATCTCTCAGTACCTAAGCTAGTTAAGGCATGTTGCGTGTACTATTCTCTGATTTCAATTTTAAATTCTTAAAGCCAGCCAAATTTTATTGGTTTAGTTTATTTAAAAAGCCTCTATTTTTAGCAGCGACAACTTACGCAGTTACGTATTTTTAACTATAATATTACGCTTGATATATGTATGTTACCTTACAGTCATTTTCGGCTCGAGCACGTACTTTAGGGCATCCTAAGAAGTTGTCGGACATATCGGCTGATGTCCAAATCTTTTTGTTTCTTAGATAAATATTGTGCTTTAATGTCTTTTTAAACAAGTACTGAACGCGGTGGCGTTTTCGTACCATCGTTTTCGTACTGAAATAACTAAATATTTACTATGAAACCTGCAGGAGCAGCTTTAAATTAATACACTATAAAAATACTAAAGTTATAAAACAATATATATAATTTAGTATAGCGTTAATATTCAATGATGAAAGTCACCCCAAAAGTAAATTAAATGAAGAAATTAGTTTTCCCTAATTACAAAGACCTTAAATGGATAGCACTTGCTTATTAAGAGATCTTTCGTATGACGCAACAATGTAACAATAATTATGACTAATTATAACATACCACTTGTGGCAACAATTATTATGCATCTTTCAGCCTTATCTAGTAATAACTACTTATCTAGTACCTACTCCTTAAAATACATAACATATAAAGTGGACTTTAGAATCAAAGTACAAGAACATTAGAAAATTTGTTAAATTATTAACTACAAACAAAATTAATGCACATGTATTATTATTTTTATTTTTTCTTGCACGTACATTTATAGTACCTAACAGCGTATAACGTATTTTACTAATGTAGATTATGAGGCTAAGCTGGACTTTATCTTATCAAGATAAGAGTTCATTTGAACAGTTATCAATATAATAGAAATTATTGGCTGATATCTTATTAATAATAAGGCGTTCATCACTACAATAGCACTACTGCTGCTTATTATTTCTTACCTTTGATGAAAACTAAAGTTCGAACCCACCGCTACGACGGACATATCTGACATTTTCACCTGATCACCAAATTACATTTTTTTTTATCTACAGGTCAAGTGTAATTGTAATTGAATTGAAAGTATTACAATGTACCCGCATTAAACCTATAATCCGATACCCATTGCTTAATAAATCCATTATGCGGTCGACTACGTTGTCTAACGACGGAGGACAAATTATGAATATTCTAGTCTATACCTCAGTTGCTGTTCGTATATGTATGTTTGTCCAGTAGGTGGACTTCCAATATAAATAATTTCATAATAATTGGACGCTGCGCCTTATTTTTATGCCCCTTATCACCTATGTGTTGACCTAACAGACAAGTGATAAATTAAATTCCTTTGTGTAAAATGGAACGACGTTAAAAGCACGTACTTTTAATTTGAATCACCGTTAAATACAACAGATATGGCGCTTGAATAAATGTTGTTTATGTACAGTACTTAAATATTTTAAATTATTTAGCTTACAGATATTATCAATAGGCGGCAATCATATAGTGGAAGTTCCAGAAACAGTGGGTGCTCTTACCGGTCTTCAGGCTTTAGTATTGAGCGATAACTCCATCGAGCAACTTCCGGCAAGCATCGCCAATCTAAAGCAATTGCGATCTTTACTTATACATAAAAACAAATTGAAGACCCTACCAACTCAAATAATAAAGTTGAAATGCTTAACTGAGGTATGCTTAAAAAACGCAGCTATTTTAAAATTAGAAAGACACTAGTGTCATTTCTATGACGGTACAATATATGTATATAAGTAGATACACAAACAAGATACACAAACGTGATATTTGCAAGAATACCTATAATAGGTATTACATTATAACAGTCAAGTACCTAATAGAAAAGAAGATGCAATGGTTTTGAAAGTATAGAGTAGATAATATGCTACATAGAACTGAACATGTTGGTGAAAGATTACTTTAGTTAGTAAAATTAGTTTTTTCATCGTCATTATGTGTTATTCACAGATATGTATTATGTGCAAACCTCCCCATTGTATAATTGACATAATATGCTAAACTTAAACCTCACCAAGTTTCGTTATAGTCACTATAGACTAAGGTTGGACCCTCCTTAAAGAAGGAGGCCAATTTTAGGATAACAATTTAATATGGATATCAATATCAATCTATGTATTTGTCACATATGCATTGTGTTGTTAGGCGTTTCTGTAGCTTGTAGGTATCCATTTGTAGCCAGGCATGACTATTGTTGCGAATATACAGGATACAAACAATTCCCGCTAAATTTACCGTGGGGTTCGTAGTCATTGACAATTCGACCTGTCACTGAAAGAGATAGATGTCCCCTCACCTATTTTGATTTCTTTATACACATAAACGTCTACTTTGTTCATTCGCAATATATAATTCTACGCGGTACTTAACTAAATTTTAGAAACCCTAAATAATTTTTGAGTATCGCTGCTTTAATTTATATGTTAAGAACAGGATGATTGATTAATTTCAGCTAAGTCTTAGAGATAACCCACTAGTGGTAAGGTTCGTGAGGGACATGACCTTTCAGCCACCGTCTCTCCTGGAGTTGGCTGGCAGAACAATCAAATTGCACAGTATACCTGTGGTAATAGGAGAAGTACCACTGAGTTTACTTAAATATCTCAAAGCTGCTCAATGCTGCGTGAATCCAAAGTGTAAAGGTACGCCTTATATAAGAACATGTTTCATTAAACAAAAGACTAGTTTGAAGAAATTACGAAACTGACAAATTGCCTAAAGTATAATGGAAATAAATCTTTTTGTTTTTCCATTTCCTTCTGGACCAATATCAAGAAATTGAAAAATGTACTTTTAAATATAATTTCTTGTTGTATTAACATAAGTAATATAATTAGTCATTATTGACTGAACAGGATTATATCAATTGATTTTCGATATAAGATTACATATTTTACTGTCAATATTCTTTCGATATGGTTGAAATGCTAAATTCAAAAACTTATGCTTTCATTCCAGGAGTTTTCTTCGATAACCGCGTGGAGCACATAAAATTTGTGGACTTCTGTGGAAAATATCGCATTCCACTTCTGCAATACTTATGCAGCTCTAAATGCATAACAGGCAGTTGGGAAAGCCGGGAAGTGGACAACAGCAATCCACACTCACATATGATGCGCAAAGTTCTTCTTGGGTGAACTATTAACAATATTCCCTATATTACACATAAACAAAAAGTGCATTCAATAAATAGATTTTCAACTCGACTCAAAACATGCTAAATTGCCGCTTATTCCATAGGTATTTGCAACAGGTGAATTGATTTTTTGCTAGCCTGTCTACATATTACTTAGGCACTGTCACCAATATCCATAAATTGTCCTTGAGATTGGAGTATAAAATCATCCCATTTTAATATTTCCATGAATGAAACATGCATTAAAAAAGAGAATTGAATGTTTACTTATATAATTATGGACTTGCAAAGTATGCAACTATGCGTGTATTTACGTTTTACACAAGCTATTCATCTAAATTTATTGACAAGATGCAAGTTATCTTTGTATTCTCATCCAGTTTGAAGGGTGTGACTCATATGCCTGTTACAATGTTATCAATGAAAAGAGGAGGCATTTATTAGACAGATAGTTGTGTTTTATACATGTATAAGTTATAAATAATTATAATACATAACCAGAAATAATTCAGTGAGAACAAAACCTCAACTTTTTTATATATTATGATAAAACTATTAATCATAAAGGTGGCCCATCATATAACCACACTATTTATATTACCAGAAATCATGTCTCTTGAGTCTACATCTTTTTTAAAATTGTGTGTTCGATATGTTGAATATTACATTGGCTTAAAAATCAGATTACTAGCTGTTGCCCGAGCCTTCGTCCGCGTGGTTATGAAGATATGCATTACTACTAAGTTGTTTAATGCAAATTATATTTTACCAACACAGATCATTTTT
>DWQT01004344.1:0-11368 GCA_018244895.1 Myscelus amystis hages
TGTATGTTTATCAGCTGTCTGGTTACCATAACACAGGCATTAAATTGCCTACTTTGGAATCAGATAGCCGTGTGTGGGATTGTCCTAAGATATTATTATTATTATTATTATTAAAATATCATCCTGTGCAATCCCTTTACATACTTACTAACCTATTAATAACAAAGTCAATTCACGCTAACAATTCCATTTTTAGTGCTATTAGAGATAGGATAGAGTTGTCAATGGGCAGCGAATTAGATCTCTACATAAGTACACATATACATATACGTCAATGATTTTGCATTTTTAAGTGCAAAAAAAAAACTGAGGACAACTCTTACTCGCTTATAGCTGTTCTTTTTTAATCAGACGAAGGCTGTATGTCTCGTTATACTTTACGTTTAGTTCTCATTGCTACAGCCTTACGTACGGTGACAAAGACATTATTAAATATGTGAGCATCGTTAGTGCAAATGGCAACAGATATTGGACGTGGTGGATATAAATTGGATTGCGTTAAGCGTTATGTTTTTATGTTGCAGACGAAGGAAATGTGGACGAGAAAAAGACGAAGCAAAACTAGACGAAAAAAGACGAAGCAAAGGTGCGAGAGAGACAGAGATAAATGGTTTATTCGTACAATTATGTGTGGACACAGTTTTACACGGCTGTTAATTTCAGTCCATTATCATACGAATGATATATAAATGTTAGTTGTTAAAATAAAATGCATTTGAACAGTCGAGGTCTATTTATTGGCTTTAGAGGAATTTAGGAGAGAGCTAGCTGGACACAGTTGTAGTACCTATGTAAGGTAATAAAATATCACCTTTTTAAATTAGCGGTGATTTTCATTGGCAAGAAGTTGATAACCGTTATTAATTACTGTGTTATGCTTTTATTCATTCAGTTTTTTAATTATTCATTGTATTTAATCACATACATATGTATAAATTAGTTACAACTAGATGCTTAAACAATAAATGGACACTCTCATTAATGACAACAATTGGAAATAATCTTAATCACACGGGAAAGCAATGTGAATAAGACAGACGCTTCTTTGAATGTACTGAAAGAGCTGTGTTGTTTGTCTTGAGCGAGATCGTGCAGTTGTACTCCAATCGAAGGCTTTCCTGGTGAAGGTAAATGTAATTGTGCCCGATAACGACAGTGGCTTTCCCTTGCCTCCCGATTTCCGCGAAACGTGGTAACATAAAAGCCAAATCTTTTAGACCTCGATAATCGTTACGGGCTAAGCATCTGCCACTTTGGCAAATTATTGGGAGATTTCCGAGAAAAAAGTTGTCACCCTCGCAGATGAGGGGGCGTCGCATTCGATAGCGCGGCTCTCCCGAGCGTACGGAGAATGTTAAATTACATCCGAAATGAAAGATAATAGGCCCTCCCTCTTAACAGCCAAAAGTTACCCCGCTTCGCATGGGGGAAAAGTTCGGGTCCCGTAAGATTTTGAAATTTCACCCGGAGGGCGTCGAAACTTTCCGGTTTTACGTTATTTATTCATGGTTTTACTACCGGAGAGTTGGTGTTCAGTTCATTTATATTTAGATGATCGTTGATTTAAATAAAGCGTATGCAACTTTCGTTTAAGGAATATTCTCTCGGGAGTCGAGTTTAAACAAGTTTCATTCCGCCGTGGCTACTTCTGTGTAAAATTTTCATTGGATATTTTCTTTTGTATAATAGTTTATAAATTTTGTAACTGTCTGGAATACTTAATATTTATTGTCAGTGATATAAAAATATTTAACGATTACATGATTGGAAGATATTGTGCATAATAATAGTTGAAATTATATGAGCGAGTATCGAATATTTTATGATTCAAATACATATATTATCATATTAATTGTAATTATATTCTGCTATTTAATTAAAAACAGTCAGATTAATAAAAAAGAATTTTATCTACGTAATGTATACTACATACTACGTATGCTGGGATAGAAATAAAACAAATTGTTTAGAGTTCAAATTGAACGATTTATTTTAAACTAATACGAACGCATAGTAGAATTTACGATATATATTTAATAATATTAATGTTATAATAACAGAACATTGACAATAAAGCGTTAACTAAGTTCACCAACATTTGATAAAGCCATAGTGATTGCGATCGAGTATTATATACAAAACGGACAGCTCATCTCCCAACGTCGAACATTATTCACATAAAGTATTAAAGCTATTCAAATCGTGGCCAATAACCAGTCTTACGCTAAGTTTTTTTTTACAATAAAAACAGTCACTTAATCTAAAGAAATACAATTTGAAATCAACTATTGTGTGATGTAACTGGGGTTAAATTAAATAGCACACATGTGTGAACCGCCCTTAAGACTGTTCACATATAATTAATGATTCTTGATTTGTTAGCTGATTTTTTTTACACAATGTAAATAATATTACGGTGATAATTTATTTATATGGTATTAATAACATTTTTTAATTAATGATCATGGAACTGTCAAAGAAATTTGTTACATCTGTAATATGTCACAGATAAAATAGGTTCTATTTCATTCTTATTTTATGTTTAGACTGATGACAAATTTATGAACAGGAAAATCTCTTGTATTGGCATAAGACGCAAGATTATAAAAAATATTAGTAGTAAATAATAGATTTGGAATACAATTTATACTGATGTCAACAAATTAAACATTTTAAAATAATATTGAAGTAAACAATATCTAAAAATAATATCTTCAGTTCAAGAATTAAAACTTATGAATATATTTAAAAAAAAACGTTAATCGCAATTATTTAGTCTGTATAGAATTTTCAATTTGCTCCACACACGTTTGACATATACAAATAAAGTAGCAATAAGAAAAGAAATAGCATTTCATAAAAAACAATGGCTATGGTCTACCACACTAGTCATGTGCGGTTTGGTAGACTGTACACATCTTCGAGAACATTATGGTAAACTTTAAGGTGTGGAGTGTCAGGGCCAGTGTCAGTTCAATGGAACACGAGGACACATGTTCAACAGTCAAACAAAATATAGTTTGAAAAGTATGAAAGAATATATTAGTACGATACTGTAAGGTTGAAGATTTGTTTACTTTGCTAGTGCGACTACTTGTCCAACTCTGTGTCTATCGCACTTATATTGTACAGCTGTTTCCACGTTTGTTTCACTACTAATTTTACAATTCATTCCAATACTCGCTTCCAGTATAAAAGCCCTAAGCCACTTCGAATACTATTGGCTATCTCGAACCGTTGCTAATTTATGTAAAGAAGCATACTTTTACGAAGCAACTACACATTTATATAAATGATAATATGTTTAAATGAAGTGTCATAACATTAAGTGACTGCAACAATTTACATAACAATGTTAGTGTTCGCGTTTACTATGATATGGCGATGCCTTTTGAGGTTATAGGTGAGGGAAGACAGAGGAAGACTCAAGTGATATTGAGATATTTTACAGTAGATTTTAATAATGTTCGTGTTTTGTCCAAACATTGAATAGAAAAGTATTCGGTCGGATATAACTGGCGACCTCTCGCCGTTCGCGGCCAGTTGTTCAATTCTACTTCAAAACTGCAAAATCATATTGAATTTTCAAGTGTGAGAAAAGTCCAACTTTTATTAGAGCGTTGAAATATTCTGATTCAAGGAGCAGTCCGACTTGGTTGGGGCATCGTCGATTTATTGAGTCAAATTTTATTCAAGATTCAAAGTTCAATACGATTTGCAATTGTAAAGGTGGTTCCAGTATACCAACCGATGGTTTATAAAAGTACAAAAATGAGCACAAGAAATACTATAACAAAGTTACTTGACGGCCGTTCCTTGCATCATAACTCTATGTACAATAATTGTACATTGAAATTGTTATTTTATACGATCTTTAAATAAATTAGCGTTTAAAAATATACTTCAGAGCGAAACTAGAAGCTTTCATAAGGTTTAGAAAAATACAGTGGTAACCTCATTAGATTAGTGCCAAAGCATTTTGTATAAATACGAGTATATCTAGAGTACAAAACCAGTCTCCAGATTAAATTCGGTAACGTAGTTTTATGATACGAGCTACAAAGAATTAACGCTGCGAGTACTTAATTGGGTACTGTTAAGCATTTATCTTTTGGCGCATTTCGATGCTCAGAAATCACTAATCTCGGGGTCGGTATCGGCGTATTTGCAAGTGAAGGGGTTCCTTAGCCACGAACAGAAAGAGCGGTCGCTGTGTTGTTTGTATTTAGCGGTAGTGTGTTTCTTTGCGTGGGCTCTCGCGACAGCCGCGCGTCGTGTCGGATACGAATCTAATGACGACGCGTCTGAATCTCTCGGCACCGAATCGTAACCGGACTCGGCGCGACGCGACGTCGCCGCTGGACTGTGCTTACCCGTTCTAGGCGTAGACTCGTGTCCACTGTCATAGCCATCTGGTTTAGAGCTGGCCACGACTCTCGCAACGACTTTGTCGTTCTTCTCGCATTTTTCTGATCGCGGCTCCGTAGTCACTACAGGTGGCGTGACTTCGAGATGTAAATTCGATTTCAATTCTCGAAACGTACTCGATGGAGCTCCGTTACCCGGTAGTCGTTTTTCCTCGCGTAAATTTGGATCAGATGCACCGTCTGGGTGTCTTAGCGATGCTATTCGAGCATCTGTTATATCGTTTCCGCGATACCTCTCAAATGGACCATAGGAATCGTTATGAGCTATCTCTAAATTGTGAAATGCATGACATTCTTCTACAGCGCTACCGGGCCTGGACATAGTCCTTTTGCAACTATCACATATTTTGTCACTAGGTCTATATGCAGGCTCACTATATACAGAACCATCGCCGTGGTAATCCTCTGTATCCCTTACATTACATAATGATAGCGATTGAAATTGTGGTACAATTTTAGTAGAGGCAACGTTATCGCCGTCTAAAGCTCGACGAGATCCGTAAAGCTCACTTAATTCTATTAGATCGTCTATTCGTGATCTAGAAGAAGGTAGACTCTGATGTGGAATATCTTGTACAGTATTATCATATATAAAATTTTCCGGAAAGAATGCCATTGCTTGTCTTAAGTAGGCTTCATGTCTTATTTGTCTTTCTACCTCACTATATAACGATAGGGTGTCCGTGAAAGTTGACGCTACTGTTAAATTTTCTTGACTTAATATTCTCAGAGGATGATCTTCACACTCATCATGATCCATATCTGGGTAAGGATTATCTCTTAAACCCATACAATAAGCTATATCTTCTTCTGTTACTTGAAGACAACTATCTTGCATAGGAACTGGTTCTAAAGGCTCTTCTACTTCATATATTTCTAGAATTTCATCTTCTTCATCCATCGGACCTCTACTCATACCGTGCTGATCAATATCCCTACTATGAGTTGAAACTAATTCATCATCCATCCTCAATCTCTCTTTATATTTACTATCTAAGCTTTCCATTGACACTTCCCTACTGCTAAGACTACTAGGTTGAATCAAAGGGAGTGCTGGAGGAATTTCAGCTAGTTCTTCACTATCGTCGTCTTCATCAGGTTCATTTTTCGATACACTTTTAGAAGAACTAAGTTTCCTTTGTAAATTGTAGTCAGGTGGATCAACCTTCTCTTCTTCTATAGCCATTCCCTTTGATCCTGCTTTTAAACCTGTTCGTATTGTTGACTCTTCAACATGGATTTTTCTAGGAGTATCTTTCATCATTTCCATACGATGTAGTTCAGGTTCGTCAGAGAATTTTGAATTGGGATCTCTATGGACTGGCTGAGCCTTGTGACTTGGTGAATTATGTCTTGATTTATGTATTTGAGACGTTTGATTTTCAACCCATTTTCTAATCATATTCTTTTTGTGGTTATCCATATACCCATAACCTATATTCTCGGTTGCCTGTGCGCTCAGTAAACCGACTTGCAACGGTACTTGGTTTGGAGCTATTGGCACTGATTCGAATTGTTGAGGTACTTTAGACTCTTGCATTGGTCCGTCAATCCAAGTTTCTCGTTTTTTACTTTGTGTTTCTTTGATAATGTGTCGTGCTTCCACCAATTTAGACTTAGATATTCTAGGACCATCGATCCACTGCTCATCGCTATTATTTTTGCCGTCGTCTGAGAACTGCTTGGGGAGCGTCTTTTTCATCGGTGTCGCTTTTGGAGTAGCAGAATGCACTGGCGAAGATTTTTGTGAGTGAGTAGGTTGTATAATCGTTTTTAAGGGTGATGATTTGGGAGAGGAATGTAATTTATGTACAGGACTTTTTTCTTCAACCACTTTAGATAGGGATGACTTGTGCCGTTGTTCCGCTGCTGAACCTCTTAAGGCTTTACTTAATACACAACGATTGTCGCCCGAATTGATATGAGGTATGTAGACGGGTGGGTGTTCTCCATCAGTAGCGTCATCTAATGGGCCGACATAAATAACAGTGTCCGCAGATAAGTCACTACTGGAAGGGTCGGGCTCACTGCTGCTCGGCTTAGAAGCATCTTCGCCAGAGCTACCCCCCGAGCCTGCATTGTTATTTGAACTATATTTTACTTTCCGTCTACGTAGCCTGTGTATTCGTGACGCCAACTGTAGTGTTGTGAGAGTATCGGAGTAGTTTTGAACATTTGGCGATACATGTACTATCATTGCTGTATGACAGGTTAGTGACCCAAGGCACTCTTTTAGTACATGAGTGAGGTTATGATCTCGGTATGGAAGATGTCGTTGACCATTGAATATAGCTAGTAGAATATTTCCTAATCCAGAAAGCGGTATTCCTCCATTTGTTTTGCCTCGCTCCGAATTGCCTAAGTCGATCAGATGAAGTCTGCTACGGCCTCCAGCGACTGTAAATAATAAAAGGCATAAATATCATTTTGATTATATCCAACACACTGTTAACTGCCTATTTTAAACTGTACTCTGTTTCCGTGATTTTAAATATTTGAAATGCATTGTAGAAAATGAAATTGGAGTTTAATCGTCTGAAATCTTAAATCGTAAAGAACACGAGTCATTAGTAATATTTATCACCCAACGAAAAGCTAAACGTAACATTTCTAGGTTTTATTCTGCTCAAGGAAAGTTACGAAAATATTTTCATGCTACTTTACACTTTGGAACTCCAAGAAGGCGTCTTAACGAATAAACCCGTTAGCATTAAAATTAACGACCTTTTTCTTTTATGCAAATTCAGTTTTTTGCCGGACTAAAATATTTCGAGTCATAACTACTTCCAGATGTAAGTCAAATTTATTAATTACAATGCACAGTTTTATGGAAACAGATTTCCAGTAAGTATGTGAGATTTCCATTATCTTCCAAAATTGATTGATTTGATTTGTACGCCGTAAAAGGCAAAATATGGATTGAGCCAATACTTTTGTGACATCTTTAAATGTACCCTTTAAATGTATATTTATAATGTATACATCTTTAAATGTATATTTGTATAAATAAGTGTCTTTGTCTTTATCTTCATCTTTGATTTCAAATAATCGGTTAGATCGGTTACTTTTGTCGTTTTACTATTCTTCTAGGTTCAATGGTATGATAATTAAATTACCTGCTCCCTTTCCTCCTACGCTGTATTGGTAGACGTGAAGAGTGTACAACAGGTGGCTGTCCTTTCCTTCTTCCCTCGCGCCCCGAGTCGCGAGTGCAGCGTCCAAGTAAAACGCGGCTTTCTCAGCGCTGTGAACCCTGAGCTCTGATTGGTTCTGCAGGTGGGTGCCGAAGAGGGGATCATCTCGTAAGTATACCCCGGGAGACTGCTCCGTATCTGTTGAGTAAATTGAGATTTGAGTTTTTATTTAGAACACAATATTCCTATTTCTATCTTTGATAAAGAAATCATAAGATCCCCGACAAGCAAGATTTCCTATGTCCATGTGTTGTAAGATGTAATTACTTGATTGAGCAAGAAAATATTATGGCGAAAAACAAATTAAAGCAATGTAAGTATGTATAAGACACAGTATAATTGGGTGAGTGAAAATACAGTATGTAGCAAAGCACTCACACTATGTGAGGAAGCCTAGACACCATAGAGTTCTGGATAATGTTTAAAGTTCAATGACCTGATTTTGTCAGCGTGATAGGCGAAGACCTAAATAGCCTTATTTTTAGATAGCCGTGAATAAAGATATAATAATAAAGGTTGAGAATAACAAGTTTGTAAGGGCAGAGATATTTGGCACTCGGTGCTTTCTGCCTACCCGGTTAGGGTCCTGGCGTGATTGTTATGTATGTATGTATGTTGAGAACAAGATATTCACCGTTGTGATAAGGCGCCAGCAGGTCCCGGATCTGGTTCGTGTTGGTACAGAGCTCGACCGCCGACACTCGCACGGAGAAACGCGTGCCGCACTTGTGCCGCTGCTCCGCTATCCCTCTGAAGAGCCAGGATATTGCGCACGGGATTGCACCCATTGAGCCGGCCGCGTCCGGTCGCCCCAGCATTGTGTACGACTTACCTGTAAAACAAACACGCTGCTTAGAATATATTTTACGTCTGCGTTGCATATGACATAACAAGCTGGAAGGTTTCACAATAAACGAGAAAGCGTGACAACTTCGATGAGAGCCAAGGAGTTTACTAAGACCATAAGATAGAAATCCTTTGCTACTGTCCAGCCCTATGGCAAATACAGTCGACTGTATGTATTATTTAGGTAACATCACGAAGACAAATATTGAAACAAATTCAAATGCGAATACAAAGTTTGCCGGCAAATCTGAATTGCCAATTAATTTCGTACAGGTCTTTAATACCCCCTAAAACATAATAATCAGCTAACAAATTCCACCCCTCAAACATCTATCAGAGTTTAGACAGAACGGTTCAAACGTACGCAAATACAAATCAAATCTCGCATAATCCGTGTGTTGTGGCGATATTTGTTCTACGTTATACAGCCGGAACAAGGTATAATATAAACGCGACTTTATGTAAGGGTGTGCTCATATTTATCGACCTGTAACGGATTGCTACTGAAAACAAACGGTTTACAGAGAGAATGATCTCAAAACGTTTGAACGGTAACCTCCCACACCTTGTTTTGAAAAAGTTAATTAATCTATAGTAACTTTAGTTTATTTATAATTAGCAGGTTTCAATGTAAATTGCTATGGACTATGGCATAAATCCTTCTCACTACAAGAGGAGACCCGGTTCGTTAGTGTACCACTCGAAGTGTGAAAAATATACACAAATAAATACTAGTATATTTTTGGTAAAAATGAACGATACTTGAAAACAAACTGTCAATATTACGGTTAATTGGGATGTCCTCTGATAAGTATAAAGATACCCCATCCCCGTTGGATCGAGGATTGTCAAAATAAGCGGGATATAGCATTAAGCAGCGCTCCGGTGAGACACGGCCTTCGCTGAGGAAGTTTCATTTAACCAAAGCTTTCGTTTAATTTACATTTAAAGCCGTAATCCACGCTGCTACATCCACACAATGTGCCCGAAAGCCCGCTTATGTTACTAGCTTATGGTTTTATAATGAAATTTGAGATTGTTCTTTTATCGCTTTTTTATACTTAGTACCGTTATTAGGCAATTCTTGTCTGGTGGTTTCAAATTCAACCTTTCACTAAGTTGGTCCGGGTTCATATCCTGGCATGAACCGCTGACACGTTAACGGCGTTTTATAATTAAAAATTTAAATATGATCTACTATAACGTTGAAAGAAAATATCGTGTGGGAATCCTGCACACCTTAAAGATGTTAAGTTTATAATATCTTCTGAGGTGAGTGAAGTCCAAACCGCACTTGGCCAGCGTGGTAGACTATGGCCTAAAGTCCTCTCACTATGACAGGAGACTCGTTGCAGCAGTGGGCCAGTAAAAGTACTAAAAATAACAAAGAGAAGGAAAGAAAACGAAGTGTGCATTTCCATTAACTGTATCATTGGTATTAATTAAGCGCACCACTCTTCGCAATCACCTGGGTAATTATCAAAGTTTCAATTAAGAGCATCGTCTTTTCCCATCCGAATGCAAATCCCAGTACGGTAGGAAAGTTCACGTTTGCGGTGTTGATAAATAGTGGAGCAGCTGTCTGCGATGCACTCGAATTAGAAGTTGCGTTTATTTGCGCCGCCAACTGCAACATTCAGTAGTTTCCCCGATGAACGGTTGCATCGCTGCTCGTGATTGTTTTGGACTGGATTCTGCTTGAAATACCAAAGACCGAGAGATTATTTCCGTTTATTAACCAATGGCGTGATTTAAAATTTCAAATATCTAACTTGTAAACGGAACCTCATTCCACCCCTCTTTCATCCATTAGAGGTGTTATTTCTGCTATGCGCTAATATCTGGGGCAGTCAGCAACCTTCCTGTTTTACAGATTTCCCATAATTTGATATACGATTGTCTAACACAGCTTAAATATATTTATGTTCTGAAGTAATACATAATCTGTGTAAACTTTTTAATCTTCTACATATACCGATATACGAATTCAATATTTGAATTTGGAACATCAAAAAGATCCTATAAGTACTTTGCAATGTTTGAATTATACTGATATAAGCATACAACATTTGAATTTGGAACATCAAAAAGAACGTATACTTGTCAATGCTTGAATTATACTGATATAATACAAAATTTGAATTCCGAATACCAAGAAGAACGCTCTTTTAAACGTCCTCTATCAAATTAAACAACATTAATGAGAGTGGACACGAGACTCATTCCGCAAATGAGATCACATCTCGCTTGAGATCACAGTGAGTGCGGGACAGAGAATTCAATTTAAATTTATAACTAGTCCGTGAATTATGTCTAAACGAAGATTTATACAAAAGGACATTACCTTTTAATTTGCTAACTTCCTTAAACAAACACAACAAGCTTATCTGTACTAATGTGTTTAAATTCAAGTATTTTACAGAATTATTAGATCAACTGTCATTTATGCTGTACAAATTTTAGACATTAATTTAAGACTTTGCCTAGATTTCACATAAATATACTAAAGATAATACACATTTTAATCTAGTACACCCAGGGTTTACACAATGCTGTGATTCATATACCACTTTTCATAGCGAAAGCAACACATTACCCAGTGGCTTGCAGAAGCCACGCGAAGTAGCAGTATTGTTGCACATGTGGGCAAAACTTCGTTGCAGGCTGTACGTTATAGTTCCGCGAACTGTAATATTTGCGGTGCCCGATTTTAAGTTTGCTCGAATTAAGTTTTGCGATCGGTGTGGGAATAGCTTAACTGTTTCAGTTCCATTCATAGTTACATATTCTTTATGAGGTAAACTTTCCAATGAGTTATTTGACTGAAAGTTATAGCGTAATATCGGTTTTTGTAACCTCACTAATTATGGTTGAAAATTCATTAAATTAAATTTGATTACC
>DWQT01004345.1:0-11368 GCA_018244895.1 Myscelus amystis hages
TGTAATCGATATTTGTAACAGTTACTGCCTCTTATTCGCGTCCCTTCCGTCCGACCGATGTAACATTGTACAGGCGTATATTATTTTTAGTGTTCCTATTTAAATTTTACTTTGAAGCAAAGAAAGAAGAAAGTCTTAAAATTTTCGGATAACGCTTGAATCTTTAGGGACTCTTGTGTGATACGTATTTTTGAAATATTTTTACAATTTTTAAAATCATTCAATTAAGAAAATAATATGTGCGTCACTGCAAAGTTAAGTCAATCAGAATTATTGATATGTGTCAAAAATACCAAGCTATCGTGGACAGGGTATAGTAGGTACATTTAGGTTTCAGAATCTGAATTTATAGTCATTAGTTTTGTCAAGAGCGAAATATGCAATATGCAACGCCTTTTAGTGGAGTGATTACAGATCCTGATAGTTAAATCGGAAATCGTGAGAATGGTACTCATCGAGGACAAATATTTGTGTTATGAGCACATTGGTTTATTCCGTTTTTGGGTATAATAATGTCTCTTCAAGTGTTATATCGAATATGTATGTTTATCAGCTGTCAGATTACCATAATATTAGTTAATAACTTTGTATCTATCCTTGATATTAGAAACCCTTCAGTCCGAAACACAAATTCTTGAAATAAGAAATGCTTCACGGTAGAAATGGTCATATTAGGAACATATATCACGTAATATTGTTCTTCCATTTGCCAAATTCAATCTGTATAAAAGTCGATAATAAAAGGATTGTTGATTTGATTTGACACATAATGTAAATAAAATGTACTTAGCATTAGAAACATATATAACTTATACCTAACTTAAATTTATCACGGATAATAATTCTGATAATTATCCATGTTTCGTGTTTTTAACAAAATATAATAGCTGTTTCATGTACCGCAAGAAACAATATTTTGTTTCTAATAAGTGCTTATCAAAACATCATATTATTGCGAAGATACGAATTACTAGCAAATGTATCTAATTCAATAAGTCAAGTTATCAATATTTGTTTTCGCGTGTTGAGACAATCCTCCTATTTATAAATTGCATCGATCTGGAATTGAATGAGTAAACAGTCAAGTGTTGTCATTAGTGTTTTGCGGATAGGAGCCGAGTATTTATTTGCTTAAGTGGTCTCATCACAATCACATGATCTCTCACGAGGAGCGCACCACGAGTTCCCAATAATAATCGTACTCATTTGTTCTTGACTCGTGACGTCCATGTCGCCACTCCGTGGCGTAACGCTTATCGTCCCACAACAATATTAATTGGATTGCTCACTCAATGCTAGTTTGTTATGATTATGAAATTCAACTACAGATACAGTCCGATGGCCTTTGTCAAGTACACATCCGCCGGCTTCCAGAGGAAGGAAAATTAGAAACGGAAAATGCATACAGAAATTATACAAAGAAAATACAAAATATATTTGGTATAAGACATTTTTAAAGGTTAAGTTACTAGATTCTTACATTTTATTACGATTAGTTTCTTACAATTGCTTTATATGGTTTATAATTAAATTTTTATTATTAATTTTATTCGGCTCTCTAAGTTTCTAGTATCTTATTCGTTTATACAATTTTTGCTCGATTATACCAGCAGCTAGTTTAAGTGTAAAAATTAAAATACAGTTTAGGATCATTAGTTTAGAATCATTAGTTTAGGATCATACAATAGTTTAGAAGATTTTATCTGGAAAAAACAGAAATTTCGAAGGAATTTAACTAAATGTAGGCAGGCGCATCCGTTGACGAAAGGTAAGGTCATTTAAAATAGGTGACAAACAATTATCTACTGTCTGTACTCCATAGTCAATCCGTACTAAGCGGATACATCTTGTAAAATTGTCATAGTACGAAATTGCGAACATTATTTTTGTTGGGAAGTAGTAATGTGTAAATACAACAATATATTGTTATTAATAATGCCGCTTTTAATAAGCTGCTGACGATCTTGTGTCAAAGCAGTCTGACGACTTACATTTTAACATAAGTATGTTTAAATTTAGGTAATAACAAATTTCAATAGCTAACGTAAATTTCTTTGTTCACATGAAAAGATACAATATTACACGTATTGTTTACGGATTCTCTTCGAACAAAACATTATTGTAAGTCGTTTGTAAAGCATTTATATTTTTACCTTTGAGGTTACCATATTACTGTTATGTTTGGCAACTCTTTTAACTTACTTTAAGACATAAATAGTTAAAAAGTATTTCACATTTGCTACACAAAGAATAAATTCAATTCAATAAAACGTTATTAAAATGAGCATCATAGCCTTTTATATTGTTGTGAAAATAGATTTATCTGGTGTTATCTTTAAATTCGTTTCATGGGTTTCGTTTTTTAAGTCACATTGGTTTATCTACAGAATAGATTGACAGTTAAATAGCGGTTACAATCTTTTTGGCAATATAATTGTATATTTATAACCATATATTTACGAAGTTATGTGCTCTTCAAGATTAACTATCATCTGTAGAAACAGTTATGGAAAACATCGCGCGGAAACCTCCAGACCTTAGACAAGTACAGAAATAGAGATTTATTACAAAGTAAACTTATCCTTTTATTTAATTATCATTACAATAATAAATATAGCTATAAAGTAAACGTAAAATAAACCGCTCTCTTGTGGTAGAGTATTCTAAGGTCCTTGTTGCATTCTCTCTTTTGACGGCTGAAGTAATTCTTTGTCCACAGTAAGAACCAGCTCTTAGACAATAAATCTTCTAAATTACAAGTCACGCCGGGCTCGGTCGGCACTGAGATGGGTAAAAGCTTAGATGGGTAAATTTTTGCTACCATTAATATGCTTTACCTTTAGGTAACAACAATTAACCATAGTAAGGTGTCTAAAGACAGTTTAAAAACATCCGACAGACGGTTCGGTTACGAAGGATTACCTTCTCCAATTTGACTTGTAATGGTTGAAGTATGAACCCGATCTTCCCCAGTTATGAGAAACTCGTACTCAGCAGGGACGTAAAAGGAGTTGCAGACACTTTCATCATATGAAAGTGCAGAAACACTCTATGCATTTGTAATGTACTCATAGAAACGTTGTGTAATCTTTAAGAGGACAAACTAACTCCCTATAGACAATGATTGGGACGGTATTAGCGTTATTTGCATTGGAATTAAATCCTGTTACTGATTATGAATAATTGAAGTTATGCGGTTTTTATTTTATTTCATATTTGTTAACATAAAGTATTTGACGATAATGTATGCATTAAATGGAATAGTTATTAGGTTTACATTTTTTCTAATCTCAACGATAAGCTACTCGACGACAATCAGCGCAATTTCATTGTTGGTCCAATTTTGTTAGGAAATGTATTTATTTGTGTCAAATTAAAGTAGGGATATGTGAGATACAACGTATATGTAAATGCATTAGTTATAAAGTTTTACTTTAACTAGCTTTACAATAATTAAAATACAATGACATTGTGCAATTTGATTTGCAGGGTCATAAACAAGTATACTTAAAGTGTGGTTATGATTTTTAGACTTTAATTAGCTATTGTTCATTCAATGTTCATCATTCTCAAACTGAAGTTAAAAATTACTGATAGAAAGAAAAAAACCGTTTCTGTTTCACTGATCACTTACTATAACATTGACTAAATTTATTTTGTTGTTTTAAAAAATTATTTTGTTTCAACTTTCATAAATTGATTTTATTTTTCTGGCATTACAGAATTTTCTTCCTTTTGGGTCCTACGCAGATACAACGATACATGTACTCAAAATCATCAATACTTTAGCCCTCAATATTTTCATATTCTAGGGATAAGGATTCCACGTAAAATTACAATGACATTTAGTTACGAGACGAGAATCAACTAGTTACGTAAGGAGTAGATCAGTTTTATTTTATCTCTCTTACTATCTGTCTGATAATCGTGATTTGTTTGCTTAGAGTGAAAGGCCCTTCAATAGAAATATCCACATGGAAGAACAGCGCCGTCTTTATACACATAATCCGTTCGGACAATAATGCATGCAACTATCCATAAAATTTCGTTGGTTGAAGGAAAAAAACTATATACTATAATATAGTCTTATAAATAACAAATTAAAATGATCTGCAGTCCAGTTTTTTTATTATTATTTATATTATATTATATTGTATATACGTATCACAATGCCTCTATTATGTACTATTAGATAGCTTATTACTGGAATACATGATGATAGAAAACAAAAAATGCAACGTAATAAATATTCTAAATACACATCGTATGTGGAGAAGGTATTCTCCAGAATAGTTACACAGTATTCCTACAATTGCTGGGGGAGGCACAGGGTCAGGATGAGATATTTTTAAACTGTCACCATTGTGAACAATGGAGTATACAAAATGAATCCGGTGCTCGTTAAACCCATGTGACAATAATTTCTTTCAGACATAAACTAACGTAAGGCTATGTTTACAATGTTTATCTACTGTATGTTCGGTTACTAAAGCCGTGGTCACGATCTCGCGAATACAATATTATCACATATTATCGTGTTTTAGGTTATAATTAGATCTGTCGACATTCAAGGAATAAGATAATCGTTTTAATATTTTCGTTATTGTATTTGTTATTTCACTATGTTAGTTTAGCACACATATTCATTATTGCGATAATAGAAAATGGAGTGTTTCTTATTATTATTTAGTAATCATAGGAGCGAAGGCTTTATAAGTTTATCATATTATGCGGCGAGCCATATTAAAAATGTAATAATATTATTAATCAATCAAATAATGTATAAAGTATAAATTTTATTTGAACTCAGATATTACATTAGGAAAATAAAAAAATACTAACCATTTTATTGAAATGTCCGTAACTGGCACTATTAAAATAAAACGTAACGTTGTAATGTGGAGAGAAAACCAATCGTCAACGGGATACAGGGCGAAGCATGCAACCGTCGTGCACCAATGTGATGATACGCAATGACACTCACTGATGTGTACGAGCCACCGATCGCCTTGTATTCGACATTCAGAACCATTTGTACAAGGATCCACATGTTAAATAATGTTAAACAAATTTTTGGATAATCGGTTTTCACGAAACTACGTTAATATGTTCGTGGGATTGCGGCATGTCTCAAGAGTGTGACACTCAGACAGTTTCAGGGATGCCAGTGACTGAGAAATCATTTTTTTCATCTTTGATTGATAGCTAGTAAATATTTGAAGCACCTAACTACAGCAGTATTATATTGTGAAACCCTTTAGCAGACTTGATATAACTATGTTTAGTCTTACTTCCGTGCATCAATTATTGAAACTGAAAATAAAAATAAGTATACCTATGATGTAATTGAAATTATAATTTAATTATATTTTCATCATTGTTCTACCGTCTATTATACTTAGTAATGATAAGAACATCATGGGTTTCTTAATTAAATTTGCTTATATATTCAGATTGGGTTTTTTTTTAATTTTGTAATAATTTTCAACAGCAGTTTTAAGCCATCTTAATCACGCCAATCTTAAGTCTAATAGAATATACACAAGCGTTTTAATGTATGTTTGTGGTGTGAGCTTAGCTTCACTTTTCGATATAAGTATAACGAGTGTAATTACATACGTATGTGCGTACCTACGTAGGAAATTCAATGTTTACATTTTATTACACCAGTTACTATTTCTAGCAACAAAGCGTAGAATACACAAATGTAAAATTTTAGTCTAAACGGCTATAGTTATTATGATTGTGATTCAGAACACAGAAATTAATAGATTTAGTGTAACAAATGTAAACTTTATATGTATTAAAAACAATTCTTTAAGTAGTTCAATTTGTAGTTTAAACGCATGCATGCGCCTGCATTTTATTGGAAAAAATAATGAAATAAATAAAAAAGTAGTAACTTACTACCTATCACTCAAGTTTTTTTTTATATCGTAGTTTGTGTAGTTTTAGAATTTAAACTACGTGTTTGAGCGTATGCCCGGACTCCTAATTATGACGATAACGCAAGTAGTGAGACGTTAATCCGACCCTGCTTTATAAACCGCTGGGCAGTACGTACTAGAAAAAGTTTTCCTTGGTTATTAATATTCTTTAATTGTTACGTGTTATATACATGGCGTGACTAAATAAGAAACAATGTTGTCGAGAATCTTTGAGAAATACACTGGCTGGTTTTAATTAATGCAAGTTTATCTATTACGTTTGTGAAGTATTTACGAATTTCTTAAATAATTATAGTGAGTAATTAAATATAACGATAAACTTATCGATATCATGCTACAATCTGTAATTATTGTGTTATTGATTATGTCCTTGCTCAGATGGTATATAGTTGAAGAATAAATGGTCAGGGAACATAAAAAACACCCAAAGAGTAATCACATAGAAAACACACGCTAATGTGTGCAATTCGCTCTAAATAAAGTCAATTTGTCGATATCTTTTTGCGACCTCATACAGTAATGAGAATGATTTTTTACGACGCCTTTGTGCACCGTTACACTGATAAACTTCTAGTAACTCTCGAGCAGAAGTGAAGCAACAGAATATCCATGTTATTTATTTAGGTCTTGTTGTATTCATATGTAGTACATATTATTGCGGTCATCTTTAGATGGATATCTGATTTAAGGAAATTGGTAAATTTGAACGTTCCCATGGTAGACATGACAGAAAGGTTCCCAATTTTCAAACCAAACCTTATAAAACGGAAATAAGTGATCGTCACGCCACTTAGCCAGAGGGCCACAGCCACAGCCACAGCCACAGCCACAGCCACAGCCTACACTACGTTTGCAAAGCCGCGGTCGCCACTCGAGGACTCGTTTACTCATCGGTTGTCGGTTCTTTCGCACATATGACCAGCTCACTGCCATTTCAGCTGGCTTATTCTTTGAGCTATGTCGGTCACTTTAGTTCTCTGTCGTATAGTTCCATTGCGGTTCCCATCCTTCGGGGGATTCCGAATACAGCTCGTTTCTTAGCTCACTGAGCAACTTTGAACGGGTGGACCAGCCACACTGTAAGCATCTATGGTTCGGCTCCTGTCATTACGGGTAGGACGCTCTGGTTGAAAACTTCGTTTTCAGGCATTGAGGCGAGAATAGTATACGTAGTTCATACAAATGCTGCCCAGTCCAGCTGATTCCTCCTTTTGGTCTTCCTCTCGAAATTGTTCCTACTGAACAACAGGACCCGTCCATGGCATGTATAATCGGAATCAATTTCGAGCAGATGGCCATTTACGACAACAGGTCGTGTGTCCATATGCTCATTGATCATAGTCATGATCAATGAGACGACAATCAATACATAATATTAGTTAAAAAAAGAAACTGGATTTTTTTCACTTGTCGTATAAAGTAGTTAGTTAGGTACAATGCTAAAAAGAGGTTTCAAATATTTGGGAAATAACAAACGATATTTTTTCTTACAGTATCACAAACGTTTGACAATGTTAATAACTAATTAAATTATAAAACGTTTTGTTCTCTATAACAGGTCTTTTTGGACATAAACATTATTTACTGTAAAAAATTACATAGTTCATAACATTTTCTTGAAGTCTTAAATAACGGGCCTGGAGGATAACTTTTAATTAATAAGCCTGAGATTTTTAATACGTTTGGTATTATTTAATTAGCAATTATTAAATCTACATACGTAATACGGCCCTAAGGTTTATAATAAATTTTAATTAACACTTAAATATTCAGTATTATTTTATTAATAAGTATTAATTCTACTTTGTATGCGCCTAAGATATTTTAATAAAGTGCAAGTTTTTAATGTTTAGTGTTATTTAATTAATATCAGGTCTATTTGATATAAGAAAAAAATGTTTCAAAGTGGATAGCACCAAACGAGTTGGTATATTTAAAAACCTGTTTTACTTTGTAAAATAAAGATAACTGTGGTGAAATAATTTACAAGCATACGTTTCGAAGTGACTACAAAGATAGAATTTTAGTTTTTGAATGATACATAATATATGAGAATGTGGATATTTAAAATTAGAATAACAATACTAACTATAGGATTTCGCCAGTAGTAAGTCTTAATAAGTAATATACATATTTTAAGCCACATTAAAAAAATCCTAATGAGTATTTCTTCAAATAAGTACATACCTCGGAAAACACGGATGAAGCTGCTACGTTTTCAGTTTTCACTGTGCAATAACCATGAGTATCCAAACGATCATTTATAGAATTGAAACATGAAGATTCGTAATTTTTTCGCTTACTTCGTTAAATCAATATTTAAAGCGTTTGATCAGTATCGTAGATTCAACAGATATTGTAGCCGATGTTAGCGTATTCAGCAGGTTGAGATAAGGGGAAAGGGCCGGAGCAGCACTAGATCCAATCGCGCCGGCAGTCGCGGCGTGCTCTCGTTCGTATCTACGTTTCTACGTTACTACGCCGACTAAAGGCACTTCACAATATCCATGTTTCCACTACTGCGGCGACCTCTATTTTTTTCTCTAGTTTAAACGCTTTACATCCCCATTCAGCGAGAACTTATTCGAATGCTTTAAAAAATCGCGAAATTTTATGCAGACGCAAATATGATCAATTTTCCACGAATGCACCGCTCGGACTTAAGACATAACGGAAATAATGGCTAGTCACGAGATCGACTTAACATACAATGGTTATAGGTACGTTGAATTCTTTGAAGTTACTTCAGCGCAACTGCAGCATGTTGTGGGTTTTACTTGGTTTTATACGTGTCACGTGTAAACAATAAACGACAAAGTTTCTGGTCGCTCAAACCACGTTAAGGTGTCAATACATATGTACATATATAGTACTGTTAATATTTTTACAACTGATGTGCACAATAAAATTGCACCTGCTTATTGTAGAAAAATCACGATCATTTATCATTTACCTAAGGTGACGTTGTTTCTGTGATTTTGATATCATAAAAAAGTTGTAGCTATTGATTAGTAGTAAAATGAGTCTTTATTAGGACGCCCAAATATTAGCAATATCTATATTTATGTAGGTAATGAAATACCTAGGTAAATGGGTAAAACATTGTATTAGTTGAACATGTATTATGTACGTATACTTTTAAGTTTTATTACACATTATGTTTTCTTTTTCGTATAGGGACAGTATGAAAAATTATGGAATCGAGTCCTTACCAAAAATTACATTTAATACACTTTATTCGAAGGATAAACACTGATACAACTTGGGCCGCGTGAAACTAAGTCTTTTGAAAAATCTATGAGTGAATAATAAACGTTTTTCTTAATATCCAGTTTTTAAACCGCGAATGCGAGATTTGTTGTACCTATATATAGTACATACCTACTTCAGAGTCAATACCTTCTTGTATGATACGTATACGTGATGGAGATCATATTATGATCAAATTCATTGAAAATAATATAAAGGTGTCAGAATGCAGTTCTCCTCTTAGTTAAGTAAAACGTAATTTCTAGAAAATGAAAAGTACAAAATGATAATAGTAATACAGGGCCGTGGTCGTCGTGTGTTAAAGAGAGAAAGAAGAATAAGTGAATGAGTTGTGATTGTTGTGTATTAATAATAAGTGAAAGAACAATTACATTATTGGAAATGTCGTGCTCGATCACTTTCGTTAAGTTCACTGAAATAATTAGCTCTTGCGAATACAAAACAAACGTCATCACTCATGGAAATGTTCATATCATTTCCATGTTCATTTACTACTGACATTATTGTAACAAAAAGTAATTTTATTTTATAAAAAAAAAGTGGAATTTACTTTAATTACTATTAATGGCGACAATGATAAAAATGTGTACATACATATTATATTCAAGGAAAAACTAACTAAATATTTGATATTTTTAAATACATTTGTAATAGTAGTACGCCGTTGCGTACTACTATTACAAATGTATTTAAAAATTGTTACGTTAACAGAACGCTAAACAAAGGTGCAACATGTGCTTTGAAAGTTTGGTCACGTGTGCTTTGGAACTTTGTTTACAAAACTTCTTGATAAACAATGTTGGATGTAGAGCCATCAGAGAAAAGGGAATACATTGTTGGTTTGTTTGCTGCGGGAGAAAGCTACTTAATACTGATAACTGTTCCTGAGAAAAGCCATCGATAGCCAACTCCAGGCCACTAAACATGTTACTGCTTACTAAACATGTTACTAAATGTTCCAAAGAGGCCGAGATTTAAGTACTAACGTGAAAATTGAAAAACGACTCAAACTTGGTGACTATTCATAATGGTAGCACATTTTTAAAGGCAATTTCTTACTATGTTACACCAGAGTTCATGTTACTGATTATGTTAGTGGCAAAATATGATTAATCATTTAGAATTAATAATACTAGCGGCATCACTTGTAGGGAAGTGAAATGATAAGTAGAAGTCATGCGCCATGTGCACGACAATGTCGATATTTGTTGAGTTGATAAATACATACATATGAGAAGGACAAAAAGTGGACACTATTATAAAACCTGTTTTAAACTATACAACCTGTGGTGAGAGGGAAAATATAGTTTTAGGATAACAAGTAACAAATAAACAAGTGAGAAGTATAATAAAGATGTACTGAGTGGTAAAGGTCAATGTTATATTTAGCACAAGTCCGGTCTGGTCAAACGTCTGGTCATAAAACAATGTTTACTTTTTTAAATATCTATTCCTTATTTAACTGCAGGTGATGTATTTTATTTAAAAATATAATTACATTTTCCAAGTAATAGGCCGTTATAAGGAAAAACGTAAATGACTATACCGGCTATCTATTTCCGTTTTTAATTTACAGTTCGAGAGACACCAATCATCACGAATTTAAAAAATGGTAATTAGTGGGATTTACGTTTAAATTCATTATTATTAACATTTTTAACCTAAGTGTCTTTTACTACTACTAGGTACTACTGCAACTACTAATTTCCTACTTTTCCTTTTTACCACAGGTCACCACTTATTTTTTGACTAATTTCCATATTAATGCCTAAAGAGAATAATATGCCAACTTACATAAATCTTACACGTACTTAAAAGAGCCTAGAATATATGTAAGTTGACGATCCCCGCTACTCACTGCACAAAGCGAAGAATTCTATTAACTTAAAACATGTAGGCAGAATCACAATAATGAGAATGATGATGCATTTTAATAGATTAATACGATATGTACCTAAACTAACACAAACTGTTTCATTCAACTCCATTTTGTGTTTTTCCCTAACACTTTAAAGAAAAATGTATCTAGACGCACGATCCCTATTGCTATCTATTGGGTACGGTAAAAACTGGAAATCGACGGTGGAAAGGAAAAAGTTACCAAGCGCCATGTTGCTAATTTTGCAACGGAGCTGTTTATACATTTATTT
>DWQT01004346.1:0-11367 GCA_018244895.1 Myscelus amystis hages
TATAGTGCAGTGATTGTATGTAACCGTATTCTTATTGGAAAGTCATCTCCTCGCCCGATAACTCACGCCATATTACTTACTAATTCTGACGTACAAAAAGATGGATAATCTAGTCGAAAAGGATGTAGTTCCTTCAAGCATATAAATAGCGGATAAAATATGACATCAGCATTTTAATTTTTCGATATTACGGAGCGATTTACAAATTAGCGTGTAAGAAAAACTCTATGAAGGCCTTAAGAGGGTCGAGCGACTCGCAGATGTTCTATTTAAATGTAAATTTTCTCCGACACGCCGACGACACGGATAAAAAAAATAATTTGAAATCGAAATATTTGACAGGCTCGTCAAATATTATGCTAAACATAATGACCGTGTTTCACTTAGTAAAAGGAAAAGTAATGGTAACCATCAATCGTTAAGAATAAAACCGCGTCTCTAACCAATATTTTGGACGAGTAATAAACAATAGTAATTGCATTAGTACTGGCAAATACTAATAGGACTACTGTTAGTCCTGTTACAAATGAATAGTAAGCAACGAATATTTTATTAGCATCTACTAAAAGTACTGATTGGCACGTACAGTCCTATTCCTTCTGTCCTGTTTAAGCATTCTGCAGGTGACTTATGGGCTGCAGTGAGCTGTCGTGACTTTTGCCTACTGGTGCGCTACTGTAGAAAATTTGTTAACAGATAAAATTAATCTACATTCGGCTCATGTAAAGTATCCATATACAACCCTACATTATCCTTCGTTTTTTCTCTTCATGTTTATAAAGAAGAAGAATCCATTTATATTAACATACAACGACAATCGTTTTTGTCTTTGTATGTTAATATAAATGAATTGAAAAACAATTGTTGTTTGCCGATGCAGCTGTACAAACTGTGCTTAAAAAATACATTTATTTATTCTCTCTTTATTTCTAATAATACCTATTGATATAGTGGAATAGAATACTAACTAAATTGCTTTCTTTTTACCTTCTACGTTTACTGCCTTCTATATAAACAGAGAACTGATCCAATTAAAGAAAACGCAAGAACTTTGAAAGCCGAAGAACAAAAATTAACTAAATTTGACAGCAGTGTTTAATCAACGCCTCTCACAACAAACACTAGGGGATGACAATTGCAGGCGTAAAAAAAAGGAAAAGAAAGAATTCTTTTTGGAAGGCAACAATGAAAGAATCGCGGAAAAAGGTCCGGAAGTGAAGGTGACAGATTGTCGACGGTGACGTCACACCTCTTGTTTACGGGACGGTGAGCTCGGGCCGAATTAGCTATCATTTACTTAAGCACTTTATATAATTAAGTAGGATAGCTATTAGTGTCGTCGGGGGTCGCCATTCCGCCATATTCTTTTCGAGTCGGCCTCTAATTGCGACTCTTAACTGTGCAGTCTTGTGTGATTATTTCTCACATCTGTGGAAACCCCTGCGGGCTGCCTTTTCATAGGGGCTTTTCATTTTTCTCTTTGCTCACTTAATTTTCTGGCCTTTTCAAATAATAACTAGAGAAATGCAAGTCATGTACTGTTACATTAATGATTATGAAAATTCTACTTTAAACCTAGAATACGACACCGATCGTTGTTCGTTGTTGTTGCAAATTAATATAGTAATTAAAATATACTAGAAAACCGAGCGGGTTGCTTTTGAATTTCTAATATTAACTAACGTTTTCTGGTTTAAATAATGAACCCTATATATTTTCATCCTAATCGAGTTAATCATTTTGAAAATTAACTCTCGACATTCAAACACACGGACAGACATATCGTGTACGTACATACACGACAGTTTTTAAAACTAACTGCTAATCCGGAGATCGTAGGTTCCACCCAGGACTACCGCCCGTGAGCACATTTATTAGTTCTGTATCTTGCTGTAATAAAAGTGATGTTATGATTTTTTTTTTGCAACTATTTGATGCGAATGCACTTAAATTCTGCAAACAAACCGAATACACAAAACGCGGGGATGAGATTGTTAATTTGCCGCCTTGCGTTCGGACCTAAATTTTTTCTCCAAATGAATTTCCCGTCTTAGGGGACATTGGCTTCTTGCCGTGTTTACAGACACTCCCGGCGAGTCCCACTTTGTTGTTTAATGAAATTATCGGTTTACCGAGCAAATGAACAAAGCCAGATTCGCTTTCGACGGTTCGGCCAAAAAACGAGGGGGGGCATGTTTTTGTTTTTAGAGGAAAACAGGAGAAGGAGCTAGAAATGGACTCCTTTGTGGTAGTCGCTGCGTCGGCGGTACTTAATCAATTATGATCGATTCGTTAATTCTAGATGCAGAGGGGATTAATGGGATTCTTGCGGCGTACGATGCAAATGAAAAGCGTAGCGGTAAAGGAATTGCTTTTAGGATAGTAATTAAATTGCATTTATTAATTTAGAGATTTAAATTTTAAATATACGATATAAATAAGAACCTACTTCTTACTTTTGTACATTACATATATTATGTACTCGTACATCAGTTATTATTAATGGACATGACAAAATGTAAGTGACCAATGAGACAACATGTCATATGTAATAAAATCATTCTTAGCATGAACAAAAACTTATCGAATTCAAGTAAACTAGGAGGTATTGAGTAATAAAAACAGTTAATATAAAATGCATTATTTAAAAAAAAATTGTGAACTAACTAAAGTTAGAATATCATGACGAGTTTATAAAACAGCAATGTTAGGTTGAAATTCAATCTACTACTCCAGAGTCTAGGCACAAATCGTGGCCCACATTGTCAAAGTTAATATCATAATAATGAATATCACTATATTGCTATATCCTGACGTGTCATTAATTCCTGACGTGTATTAAACCAGCCAATGAGCGAAAAAACGCTTATTTTCTTATTTTTTTTTCATTTATTTATTTATTATTTATTTATCGCTTATGGTAATCAGATAAATATTTGTTCTGGGTGGGACTCGAATCCACGAACTATCTAAACGAAGTGTCAATATCCGTTGAACCAAAAGACCCATAATATAAAATGGCATCCTTACAAACATCAGGAATGAAGTTTGACCTTCACTATTGAGTTACCCAGTAAATCGTTTAATATCGTACTACTAAGCGAAAACAGTCGAATTCCGCGCGTTAAAAATATCGTAAAGTAATTTGGAGCATTTCGGGCCACTCGCATTAAAGTTAGGTAGCGAGCAAATTAAGCCGAACCCCCGATATATTGCGTTTGTTCTTTTGAAGCCGACGGTGAAGGGTTAAACCAAGAATGCTTTGCTTTTTATCGAAACTCCAATAAACTGGGGAGAGGGTACATAACTGACGTCCAAAATCGAGTGGTCAGTGATTCTCAATGGTTATTATATTCAGAAGAATTTGTTTTGATCCAGCGATACTGATCTCTTTACTACGTATGGGTTTCATACGTATTCGATAAGATATCGGGTAGCTAAATATATTTATGATATTTGTTTGCAGTTCACCACGTTCTCCGGTTATACCATCAAAATAAAACGTACAAAAAATACCAACACACGAGTAATAAATAATGTCTTTCGTATGAAAATAATTGGTTGTATTTAGAATAAAACATAAATTCTCCCATATGCCCACAAATACTCGTTACGCGGAGCCAATGAATTATACCTCAGATAGGTAATTAGACCGAAAATACCATTAAATTAATAAATAAAAAACAGAAGCGAAGCCCCATCGACTCGCGTGGAGCAACGCATGGGCCCCTTTGTCGAATAAATTTATGTAAAAATTTTCATTAATATTTTTGAGGCCGAGCGACCGCCCGCCCTTGGGAGTCGAAATCGAGTTCGCGGTCACGATGGAAAAATGCAAACCGAAAATTATGGGGTCCCTCGACTTGTATTTGCTTATGAATACCGGCGCTACCTGCCCCGGCCATCACGTTATAGGTAAATAAAAAATAAAATAATACGCCTCGTATGCCACCGGCGAAAATGAAAACAATTTTGACGAGGTCGTTTCATAACTTATGAAACCATTCAATCATTTTGAAACAAAAAGCGCTCAATTTCAACGTTGGAACGAAGGTCATGTTGGAATTCGAAATATTAGGTAGAAACCATAACCCTATTTGATAGGGGGTAATGTGCGTTCGTTTTTAATGACCTATATTTATTTACGAATATTATAACAGATTACAGAAAATACAAATTAATGGCATCTGATGCTATTTGACACAGTCACTTTAGTTTCCTTAAAAACTAGTCCATTTTATTTTTTCCCGGTAAGTATTTTCCAGTTCCCCAACCCGAGTACAAGACAGTATGAAGGACGCCCCTCGCAGGAGCCGCAAGATTATGAAAGATTTGTGAGTTTTCGAGTGGCGCCGCGACCGCTCCTAAGCTTAAGAGATTTAAATCGCCCGCTGGTCCGGAATGCCAGATACAAACAGATTTCTTACTTCTTACTGCCCCTTACTGAAATGATATCTTTGGTTGACTTAGTTTGAGCAGATAAAGACTGTACGTTTCAACGTTCATAGATAATATGAGTACATTTATTTAAAACGCTTATCAAAAATGACTGATTGGACGTGCAGTTATAATAATAATGCGTTAAATTAAAACTTCAAGTGAAATAAATCGTCATTGTAAATGTTTCAAAATCATCACTAAAATACAATTACATCAAGATCCAAAAAATATAACTTTACTTTCATTTTTATGAATGTTGTAAGCAATCTGGATTTCGGTTAAATCTTGGTATATTTTTAAACACTAAATAAAAGTCGAAACCAAAACTGTTCGAGTTTCCTTCACCCCCGAGGTTCTATTTCACTCTCGCGCTAAGCGGCCACAATGCAGCCGAAATCTGCGATATCTCTCCCGAACCTGTAAATCTTCTAGGCATTTTTATATTCCTCCGCTCGACTAGGGCTAAGCAGTGGCACCGGGCCGAGATTATATCTTGACACTTGATGGATGAATGGTTATTGGATCTCTACATTTTTATCATTTTGATACACTCGGTAGGGCAAGGTGCGCACCGCTTTATGTTTGTTCGCTGCGGGGTACGTAGTTAGGAAAGTTATATTTACCTCAACTTTTCGACTATTACAAACAGGAAACGTACATTCATTTCTGTTATGAAAATATTTTGTTAATCTGACGTTAAGACAAACTTGTACCTACTTTGGTTCCGTAATATAAATCTATGAGAAAACCGATCTTCAATCTCCTTAATTTCTGTATTCGTACCGAAAGCACTTAAGTGGCTGTTTCGTCCGTTCTAAGGCGTACCGTTTGTGAAATTCAATATTCCAAACGACTTAATATCTTATACCTACATCCGTAAAAAAGAAAATTGAAATGTGTGGAAGATTATAAGATCAAAGCGAGATTCCTTTGGTTTTAAAAGAAAAACATAATATCTTTAAAATTTCACGAAGCATTTGCTCGGTGGAACATATTTTCCTTGAGGCATCGCTCGCGTGTGCATTTTTAATTTTTATACCCACTCAGCGTCGGATGACGCACTGAATTTTTACTGAGCTCCGCTCTTTCTATCTTATTAGCAGGGAGAAGGTTAATTGCGAGAGCTTGCTACAACTATATAAGGAAATTTTTATGTTTATATATAGTTGTACAATATTAAATAAAAATAGCGGTAACAAAGCCACGGTATAGGTATGAGTATGGATCCTCGATTACAATAAAAATTCAAGCAATCAATTTTAATTCCTTATTATTGTTTTGCTTAATTTTCTATCAGTGCTATAAATCTAAAAGTGGGGGGTATCTATCTAAAATATCTGACAATGCAGAGGAATGGCTTAAGCAATGTACTAAGCTAACACCAAACCTCAATTCACTTAAACGCCCTATAAATTTATTTTAGAAAACAAAATAAGGTGGAAAAATGTTAGAAACAAACTTTCCGACAAAAGATAAAATCTTTAGCCACAGTTAATAAAACATGAACCCTTCCGATATGTTTATCGCGGCTATGATTTAGCGCGACGGCTCTATTTCACGGTGCGCGAGCGTTCTCAAATTGAATTGATATGTTTCCGCTAACGGCCGCGGCATTTTTCAGACCGTACTCGTATCATGCGCGCCAAAACGTGCGGAAACCGTGTGGGTACGGATAGAAAATAAATCTCAAATTAAATTATATTAGTACTAGTCTTCAGATTTATAAGGCGAGTGTGACTGAGTCGAGATAGATTAACCTGGTTAGAACTTTAATCAAATCGGACATATACTTCAAGAAGATCAGAGCAAGAGTATATCTAATAAGGGGCATGTATTTGGATGAGAGTAGCACCTGCAAAAGAAATTTGACAGAACCGTACCCGGTGTAAATTCTTAGTCTCTGGATAAAACTACGGGAAATAGGCGTGTATGTATGCATTATTGAGCTGGATTATTTGTAAATTTAACAAAACACTATTATATACTACCATTAAGTCCTATTTCTTGGTATAAATAGTGACGCAAACTTTGTTTATCATTTGGCACCTGCTCAACTTTTAAAACTCCAATAGATAAACTGCAGCATCTGTCTTCTAGAATTTATGAAATATTAAACACTTAAGTTTATTGTTAATTCGTTTTGCTTTACATACGCTCTTCTAAGCCATTATCAAAATAATCATGTACATATGTATACACTCGGAGCGAAAACATTAACAAATAAACTACGCGAATCGGATACCTTTCCCCTAGCGATTGGTAAAAAAAGGATTTTTAATAAAACATTTGTTATGTATGCTAAATTTATTATAATATGCTAAATTCATTTCGTATGCAGACCGTACCAACAGGCCGCGTGAAGTGTGAGATAGGGGTGTTGTAAAGAGTGCAAACGATCGGGTCGTTGTGTCAGACGCGTTGCTTACTAAGAACATTGCAAATATCTCATATCTCACATGAGAAACGTGTAATGCGAATATTTCACGGGTATTATGATGTGATAATGTTTTCTGGCAATAATTCCAGCACCAGTTATGTTTTTAAATATAACACAATTATTACTATTGCAACTTATATTTGAGAAAAAAACATCAATATACCTACTCGTATACTAAGATCTATGTTTAAAAAATCACAATTTTTAAATCTCATGTATAATACACATTTGCTACGTTTTTAATAATTTCATCTAGTATTAGAAAATTTATCTGTTTCAAAACCCTTACATGCATTTAATCGTTTAGTATTCAGTTTCAGTTTTTTGTGTGTTGAAAGTGTACATCTTGCGATTTATTATATTTAAAGCGATTTATCTGATGATAAATAAATTAGGAAAGTCTAATGCAAGTTATCAGTTTTCTCGCGTCTCCTAATATAAGGTAGAGGGCGCTACTCTCGGGTAAAGTTTTACATGCAAATGAATTAATTCTTCTCGGCGGCTCTCAGTATATCGGCAGCAACGCCTCGATGCATTCATAATGCGAGTTCATTACCGTGGCAACGAGTGGTTACGAATAATGGCTTCGGAAATTATGAACGGCCATAAATAGCTAACTGCAAGTACCTATATCCGTTAATGTAATTCCTGAAATCTGGACAAATTATGTAGTAAAATTAACAATAAGTAAAATTTAATCACGTATACGATAATAATATAAGAAAGCGAATGTTTTTATGGCAAAATAGTTTCGTGTTTACTACGAGCTACCTGCAGATAAATGAGGCACAGTCTAACATTTTATTCTGTGTATTTATCTATCTTATATTATTTATCTATCTTAACCATTTATATTTTAAATAAATTATTTGTTTCACTACAGTTAATCTCGTCTTTAATCGTAATTAAGTTTTCTCAGATAATTAGATATGCCGAATAAAAATGGCGCTTGAGGCACAGCGCAAGATACCTGCATCGCCGAGACTTTTAATAGGATCGTCCCCATCCAAGTCCTCGTTCTAATTCCACGTACTTCGCTTGAGAGCACTTTTTACACTCATTTCGTGCCTCTTGAGGACAATCGGATGCAAAATGGAGGCTTCAATTTGTCAAGCGTCACTCTAAATACTGTTAGGAATGGTTTTGGTTGGAACGAAAAATTACTGCGGTTAAGAGTAATATTGTATATGTAAATGTTTGTATTAAGGAGCATAAATGTTTTCGTTAACTGTTAGTTTCTATTATTGCTTCAGGCTTGCTTAAGAATTGGGATGGTTTACATTTGTTTAGTACCAAAACAATATACGTAGAAAGAGAGACATACGGTTGGTACCGATATTTTATATGTGAACTCATTACAAAATAATATTTTAATGAATACTATTATGAAACGTACTTATGCTCTTGACTGAAATGACGTTTGATCGTAATATAAAACAAAAACACATAGATTTGGTATTTAAACATAATGTAACTAAAATAATGAGTGCGGTGTGATGCATCGTCGGAGGTAATTTACAAATTACCTCCCGTTTACAGGTCCCCGAAGACGAGCGCGGAGTTTACAAAGTCTGAGAATGATCTTACAAAGTATAGGCCGCATCGCTCCCCGGCGCCGCCCGGAGGCTTCGAGGCGTGTTGCGCCGATAGAGTTCCAGAGTTATGCAAATGTTATGGACAACAAAAAAGTTAATGTCAATGATAAGTGTTGCCCGCAGGGAACGATCAAACACAGCGCTTTTTGCGTCTCTACAATGTAGTGGTATACATCGCGCCCTCCTTAGATTGCAAATATTCCACAATTCTTTTTTACAAGAGCGAATAAGAAAATTGTATGCAAATATTATGGCACATTTGATCAGTATTCCAATACTTAGCAAGGAGTAGGCATAAAAACACCACCCTTTAGCAACAACGGCACAACAAATTGTTGACAAAAACAATTTCAACGAATTTTACGATTTTTAATTAACGAAACGTTTAGTTTTGTCATTATTTTTCTGTAACACAATCGGTAATGGTAAATCGTTTGATATTTAAAAGTTGCGGATTAATTTAGACGAGTCTGTTTTGACGTCTGTCATATTCAGACGGCCCTTCGGCAAACGAAGCTAATTTAAAGATTCGATTCGGCGCAAGAAGCCTTGAAGGAATTATGTGTCCTCTAATTTGTGATATATGAAAATCAAGCTCGGTAAATTTCGCTTACATTTTATGAAAACAATGCAATAGTGTTCATCTTGTAATTAAATTATTCTGCTTAAAAGTTTTATTTTGACAATTTAATGAAAGATACTGAATATTTCAATAGAATCAGTAAGTACTTGAATTGACATTGGACATTTAACATTTATTTATGCACACCGATACCGAATCTTAGTATTTTAATTTAATTTAATCGAATTTTAATATTTTATCATATTAATATTAGTATTCCTTGCCTCTAAATACAGTAAATCTTGGAAAAGTTCTGTGAATCAATCTACATTATGTATTTATTCCAGGAATGGTTGGATTTGTAGAATAGAATATTTAAAAATAAGCGCATGTAACGAGGAAAGTCGATGTATTTTAGCTAAAATGGCGGATGGCTTAATAGGATGGTATCAGTGGAAGCAGCTGTTATGATACCGGCCAAGAGTGTCGCGGCACTCACCCTTGAGAGATTTTAGCGGCTCTAAACGGTGGAAAGAATTTTTAGACGGAAACATTTAGAAATAAACATTCAGTTTTGTGTTATACACAAACCGAATATATAATAGAATCTGTGCTTTCAATGTACGAGTCTTCTAATTCGCATTTTTATAGTTTCTGTAAATTTTTGTTTATAATTTTTTTTGGGAGGCATTCATTTAACAAACTTTCTCGCTATAAAAATGTAACTGAGTAATTTGTGTAACATACGAATTAGTACAAACATGTCATCAATACTAAATACCTCCACATACATATAATTCAAATAATTACAATTTCAAGCTTACAAATTTTGATTCATTTAAACCAAATCGTCACCCAGTAAACATGCACATACTCGAAAGTATAATGAGATCTTTAAACTTGTACAGCATAGACATTCGGTATCGAAATAAAAATAACTAGAAGCCAACTCCATACTTAACCACCCCATAGTGACTCTAACGTAAAGGCGATCGCTTTTTTCTCGCCCCAACCTTCGGAAAAAAATAGGGGAGATTCCTATCTTGTCGCTTCTAATTTACTTATTCCTCTTTTAAAGACTTATTTACCTTCAAAATCCCATTGTGCCGCGCGGAGCGATCTCCAGTAATAACGAGGCGACCTCTCCAAAGACGTGTCAAACGAGATTTTTTTTTCTTAAAAAAGCAATAACAATTTACATAAACACCCGGTCGTAGTTAACAGTTAATAAAGGAAACGATGTCGCAATTGACGAAGCTGCTCCTTTTAAATGCCTTTTAGATGGAAATGTTGACGAAACATTGTTTTACAAGGCACTTTTTTGGGCTTTATTAGTGAATAAACGCCAGAATAAAATAGGATCAATCAACGTTTACTACAGTTGTTTGTTTTTTTGTCTATATTTATTCCAAAAATGTAATGTCTAGATAAGGTAGACGAATCGTAAACGAACGAAAAAACAAAAGAACCGAATAACGATGCGTGTACTTACAAATGGTTTTTAATTAAACGTACTTAAAGATTGTATGTTGTATATGATTTTACATTGGGCTTACAACTGCTAACTGTTCACAAATAAATAGACCTACTCAAATATTTAACGTACAACAATAAATAACTCATATACAGAACTAATGGAGCTTATATTAAACACAGTGACCTAAATTTACTGGAGTTGCCTGGAGTAATTGTTTCATTAAAACGGACCCGAAAGTTTAATGTCGGCCGCGGGCGCGTATTTGCCTATTCGCTATCGATCCCGGTTCATCGCTCTTCAACTCTGAATATACTTGAATATACATTAATGTTAACGCTTATACAAGCGTTCATAAAATGATCACGCACAAGACAAGAAACTCGTTTTTAAATAACGCTATTATATACCACGTTGCTTTATATTAACTGATCGATCTCAAAACGTATTTTATTTTTTATTATCCCAATGAAATGTACCCTTTTATAAATATTGACAGACTCTATACAATTGATTGATTGATTTATTGGTTGAATATTTGTTAGGTAAGTCTGCCACAATCGCAAGGTAGCTTTCCATAAATCAAGATCGCGTTTAAATTATACTATTAAAAATAAGAAAGGTAGTCGCTAATAATAATAATAATAATAATATCTTAGGACATTTCCACACACGGCTGTCTGATTCCAAATTAGGTTATTTATTGCCTGTGTTATGGTAACCACACAGCTGATATACTTACATATATACATATTATATAATACTTATATAGATATTTTTAATACGACCAGACACAGAACAAACAAATGTGCTCATCACACAAATGTTTGTTCTGGGTGGGAATCGAACCCACGACCTC
>DWQT01004347.1:0-11367 GCA_018244895.1 Myscelus amystis hages
TTATTTCCAATAAGAAATTCTGAATTGCAAAGCGTGCGAAGCCGCGGATATAAACTAATTATACATGTAAACCTTCCTCTTGAATCACTCTATCTATTTAAAAAAACCGTATCAAAATCCATTGCGTAGTTTTAAAGATGTGCGCATATATAGACACAGGAAGCGCCTTTGTTTTATACTACGTACTTATGTAAAAACTGCTCCATTGAGGCATATTTAATAATAAGTTCAAAATGTTTTTGGATTCAAGTTAGCACCAGGTGCCTCCATCGTTCAAACAACATTACAATGAATTGTTTAAAATTCAAACGGTATGAGTAAGTCATTTAGAATACTTCACGCATAATTCAGTTATCGTTTAAAATAAAATAAATGTTATGAAGTGACTCAGCAGTATTTCAGTTTTAGAAGAGGACAATGTAATATTTAAACAGAATTTTTGCTTGAAAGAAGAACTCAGTGTGAATGTATGTTCGGAGTCTATAAAAGCTTTTGCGATTTAGATTTCATATTGCACTCAAAGATTCTCATGGCAGTACAGAAAGCATTTACCTAACAGACCTGTTTTACATATGGACTCATAGACAGATAACCACGCTGAGAATCAGAAATACGAGTGAATCAAGGCATTTAAATTCTTTTTATTCGCTTTGATAGACGCGATACTATTTAGTGTTAATTGGTTAGTAGTAGTTAGTACTGTAGTTTCCGAGTTGGTGAAATATTTTGCAACTTTTAATAAGAAACCAATTAATCCATTTAAATCACGCATCGCAAATATTAAATTATCATACATGGCTGGATGATGTTGTTGATTTAATATTTCACAAATAAATAGGCTATTTCTTGTCTTTTGTCAATAACTGTGTCGTGTGATGCCTTGAAATTTAAATATAATCGAAACTTCAAACAGCCACTTCAGACATCTCAAATTAATGGACTTCAAGTGTATTTTTTGTATAATTCAATATCCTTCTAACGATCGGCAGCGGCATTAACGGCACACCCGCCAATGCATAATCCGGTTTTTGTCTTCGGTCAAATTTACATTACCAAACAACTCGCATAAAATTAGTTTTATTACAATTTTAACAGAATGCATTAATTTTACAAAATCAAAATACTTTTTTAAAACTACTATCGCGGAACTTATTTCAGTTTCACGCAGCTAATTACGTATGTATTTTGGTAATGCCAATCCGGCTTTGAAAAATCGCAAAGAAATTATTTTACCTGTTAGATCGGTTGGAGGACGATGATTTCTTCCGTCGAAGCCAGCTCTGCGAGTCCAAGCCTGAACTCATCGATATCGCGCGATTTTGTAACAACGAATCATGTAAATAGGATTCGTTTAAACCTGTAAACAAATTACATTGTAAAGCGTATTTTGTGTTATTATACCACCAAAGCTTACTATGAATAGCTTTCTCCTGTAATATTGCTAAATTTAGTGCTGATCCGGTTTTTTTGCCAATTTGTATTCATCTACAGATATTAAAGTAAGAACGATTCAAATACCGATAATATGGAAGGCCCGAATTCGTAGCAGTCAAACAGTCGTGGCAGTGATTTTTGTCTTTAACAAAATAACATAACACAACATACTCACTATGTACGCTACTCGATGGATAGTCCCCAAGGGCGTGTGTCACGTGAAGTGTTGGCTGGCTACCGATAAGACTCTGTTCAGAGTCTTGCCTCGGACTCAGGACTTCGCTGTGACAGACTGACACACTGGACGCGCTGCGGCCTAGCGTCGACGACGAATTCAAGCTCGTCATGCTACCGGGGATTTCCTCCTTTGGAAAGCAACGCGGTTTGAAAAAGCAAATAAATTAGTTTAACCATGATCTTGATACCGCTTTTGCGCAAGAAAGATTTCAGAAATATATTAAATTTAATATAATGATATTTCGATTAAAGCATTCAGACAAAATTGGATGTTTATCCACTTTTTGATTTAAAATTTATATCAATTATAAATACAGTATTTCATTACATTGTAATGTGTCATGTCTCCCGCATGAGTGGGGTCACCGCTAGATGCTAGTATTCACCAGCTTTTGCTTTAGGGAAGCTGAAAATTTAGTATAGAATTGTTGGCCACTAACGCCCATAAGCCCACGCGGATAAAGCAGATTAAAATAGATGTATAATTATAAATTACATTTTTTGACAGAAATTGTATAATCATAGGTAAGTATACATGTCATTGTGTAGTTATTGCAAATAGATTTCTTGCTTCATCATCGTGCTTTCAACACTTGAAGGGTGAATCGGCGATCAGAAAAGAGATATTTCATAATTCTACGCGTATTAATACGTTAAGCCATTAATGTTATCGTTTTATTTTAGCATTATTTGATGTGACAGGTACACAAAGCAAAATGTAATACAATAATTATAACCTTTTACCACTGATGTGTTAAGATATATAATAAAATATTTTCATAATAAAAGTCGGCGAACAATAGGACTCATCTTATGCTACTCACATGGTGTCCTTATACGGTGGCTAGGTCAGGAGCGAGATCGATTCTTATTGTACCCTAATGGAACTATTGAGCGTTATATCTATGTTATGTTTCAACGGAAAATGTATTTAAGAAATCTCAAGCGATGCCTTCATAATACACAAGTTATATTAAAGAGAACATCGAAATGCATTGTGATAAAAGTACTATTTTTGCTGTTCAATTACAAATCACCAGTGCACATATAAATTGTGCCTGTCATCCACGTGTTGTATACACATATGTTTACAAACAGTATAAATGTTACTGCGTAAAAAAAATTATAAATAAATTAATAACCTTTAATTGGGTGACTTAGATAAACGATTTTCACTACGCGAATTTCCGTGTTACAGACTACACAGAACATTACTTTGTCTTGCTTAAAACAAATGAATATTGCAAGTAAAGCTGAAGAATATGGTTTTTTTGGTTCATTCAGTACTAATTCATAGTATAATTATTTTGGTCGGAAAATACCCGTAGCAATATTACTGAGATATGAAATAATTAAAACGTATATTAAGATGAGCAAACAATTTGTAGTCGCCTTTCATGATAAAGAAATATGGATCTAACTCGTTCTTAACAATATTATCTACCGAACATAACATAAGTTAAAGAAAATTGAATAATATTTAAAAGAAATAATTAAATAATATTATTTTCAAACTTAGCATTTGACATTTAGCACGTAGGTTAACTTAAGAAGTAATTTTAACGCAGTGTTAATATTTATTTCTAGCGTCTAAAACATAGAATCTTACCTGTTGAGTATGTAGCATGCCTTCATTGTAATCACCGTTAAAACTACTAGTCCGTTCATTCAAAGACTGAAGAGAAACAGACATTGATCCTCTCCTTTGAATGGGCTGAGATTTAGCATTAGAAGATTGTTTTCTAAACATTTCCGTAGTATTTCTGAAAAAGCTGTCCATTTTTTTTCTAAAGAATGAAGATTTTCTTTCCAAGGGTAATTTTCCTATAGAGTGTAGATCTACTTCTGATTGCGATAAAGTTTCTCGTCCTGCCAAGAACGAATGGTCTAATGAAAGTTTTCGATTTCGATGAGTTACCTTCGGAATTTCAGTTGAAAGCTGAGAATCAGGCGCATCTATAATAACAAGTAGATCATCAGTTTGCGAAGAATCATTTTGAGATGATATATTCATGGTTTCTGTTCTGGTTCTAGTTGGTTCTGGTTCTAGTTGTTTTATTAATGTTTCCTTTAACAGCTCATCCGGTAGATTAGGCGAAGGATCTACTAACGATTCTTTCGATAGCTGTTTAGGCTGCGCCAAAAGTTGCTCTTCAAATTGCTCATTATATCGCTCTGTGGGCTGCTCTTTGAGTAATTCTTCAGGAGTCAGCACTTCGTTGAACTGACCTTCTGAGTCCTCTGGTACTTGATTTACAGATTGATCCTTACACTGTTCTTCAGGCTGCTCTACTTCCTGTTCTTTAAACTGTTGCTCAGAAGGATCTTTAGAACTGGTCTCTTTCAAATGGTCAGGTAACTTCTCAAGCAGGCTTTCATATTGCTCCTCAGACTGGTTAGTAGCAATAAGTTCTGATTGTTCGGTAAGTGCAATCTCAGATTGCTGAAGGGAATTGTGTTCCAATGTCTCTTCTAATTGTCGAAAATAATGTTCCTTAATTTCACATTCAGACCCTTCCATAATTTTATTTTCATTAAGCTGCTCCAATTGGTTTAAATTATTTTCTATAGGTTGTTCCTCGGATAGTTCATTAGTTACTTTTGTCAAACTATCCATCTCTGTGGAATCACATTGCTTTGTATATTGATCCTCAAAATGCTTTATACTTTTTTCATCAGTTTGTCCTCCAAGCGTACCACATTCCGTATTAAGTTGTTCTCTAGATTCGTTGTCAGGTGACTTCATAGAAGAATTCAATGTTACGTTTTTAATTTCTGCAATGTTACTAACATCATCATCAATTTGTTCATCCCTTAACTCCAATTGGCTGTTATCAAAGACAACATCTGGATTTGTAGCACTTGGCACATCAATCGCACTTCGATTTGGATTACCTGTTGTTGTTGACTCTTCAAAAAAATCCTCGTTATCATTAAAATCTTTATTGTCCATGACCTTGCTCCCTGGCGGAGCCTTTAAACGCATGCTGCTATTCATTTTGACAGTCCTTAAGATTTCCTTGATCTTCAAATTTTCCTTTATACTTTTCACATCGGCCATCAGAGAAGTTTTGTCTTTCTTGCCTTTTTGTCGTAACCGATCCATATTAGGTTTTGCTTAATTAGTTTATTTATATTCACATTTATATTTCACAAACGCACTAATCACATTTCATCACATGTAGGTCACAATTTTTTAAAATATACCTCATGGTTGTGTTTTTAGATCTTTATCTACCACTCACACACGGCGTTACACCTGTACAAATGATTTAATCGTAGTGAAGGAAATTTAGCGATAACATTATCGGCAAATTTGAAACGGTATTGAGCCTTATCAGCACAGACAATAAATATATTCTTAAATGACACGAAGTTCTGTGACATTACTCAATTGATCGTGATAAATTTAAGGAATATTCTTGTTCACTTATTAACGTAATACGTTCTACCGTGGAATGATATCACAAAGAAAACAGTCTCTTGACAAGTGTAAATATATTGCGGAAAGTATCACTCCTCAATCTTTGCTATTATTATATATTAAAGTAAGTATCTACTTAGTACGAGTAGTACGTGAGACGTTGCCTCATTTAATATCTTTCGCCTGATATCTAACGTCTTGAGATTATCTTTGATAGTGTATCTTACACTTCACTTAGTGAAATTTTATTAACTTCAGTTTGTTCAACATGCGCAATTCTACTTTAACAACTAAATATTAACTACATATATTTACATATTCTTGAATGCACTACATATACTCGTTTTTAGATTTCGATAATCCAGGATAGCTGTTAAATACACATATATCGCTGAACGACACAATTCTCATACATGTATAATACTTCACCATCGCATTATTATTTAAGTATATTAGTAGACTCGTATGTTCATTGAATGATTATGTTATCATACAAGTCTACTAAATTATGATAACAAGATAGTTACGTAAAAATATAATTTACAACTCTTTTTCAAACAGTTTTATCATCTATCGACTAAACAAATTAGTCTAATAAAAATCGCTCTAGGTAACATTATGTTGCTGAGATAATATTTTTTCATTTATCCCCTTTATCAATACCGTTTTTGTAATTATCGATTAATGTATAAGTAACCTTTTTATGGAAATGCTAAAATCATGTTCAATGTCCCTTTTTTTATGTATAATTTTTTTTATGTATGTATAAGGAGAGCAGCAAATAAGCCAGTAGCAATAATAAATGACCGCTTAAGTGCGATTAGCATGTGGCGTCAGCACTAGTTAGCATCCGCCCTGTTACAATTCGGTCATAGATGTTTTCCTATTCTTGAGCAGAAGATGGTCGCCCCTAGGGCGCTACAAATGGTCCGCTATGCTCACCTTTCATAACGAAACACAATTTTTTTTAATAACAACTGCAGCTGTACCGTACTTCCCCGGGCGAACGGTAAACCTGCATCAACGCAATTGTCTCCGTTCGTTGGAGTTTTTTATGAACAATAATAGGCACTGTCATAGGGTGGCAATAAGATTCCGACTACGACCTCACCTTTTAGTTTCCATACAGTTCCCTTAGTATAAAAAATTAAGATATCAAAGCAAATTCACGAAGTTCATTCATATTATTATACTACAGTCTACGCACATAAAATTCACGTAGCTTTAATTCTGTATATAAACAAAAAAAATATACGAGTTTTAAGAAACTATTTAGAAAAAAACATACCTAGTTACAGTTTTTATTTAAGTTGATAAAGTGGCAAGTGACGGTGCCTATTATTAAATTGATTTATCAAAAACTCCGAAAGGGATTCTCAGTATTTGTATAAATATCCATTCTCTCACTATTTGTATAAATACTCTCTCATTATTTACTCTCATACTCTCTCACTATTTGTATAAATATCCATTATTGTAAAACAAAAAAAATAGGCATAAAGGGCGAAATGAATGCCCAGTGGCGTTCTCCAACAGTCAACCGTTGTTGAAATTTTAAATAAAAAATAGAAACATTAAATTAACCGAAGCGGCTGCCAAAAATATATGATCTCGATTTCCGTGGCATAGGCAGATACCAACTCTGATAATAGACAAAATCGATAGATCACTCAGACGGCTTGCTATATTTGTCATCTCCAGCTACACCTCGTTAAAAATGCATGTAGTTCACGTCAAACAAACGCACCGAGAGCCTCATCGATTTTATTTAAGAACTGCTATTTTGACATGTATTTTAAAATAACGTTAACTACAATAACCCAATCAGACGTTATTTATTCATTTTCTGAGTTTAAAAAAATGTAGAATCAAGCAGGTTTAGAATTTACGGTGAACGTATGTATAACTATTACTTTGGGCTGAAGGATAATGAATTCTACCAGGTCCTAAAGATAAGTAAAAATATATTTTTCTTAGTTTTTGAATTGTAATTTTGATAAACATAAAAATTAATAGAAGCTATTTAGTGATTTGTCATACTCCATCCATAAATAACAAAACATCATCTAAATCATGATAAAAATAACATTTTGAAAATGTATTAGTGGCAACACTGGCAATGATCAAACATATCAGACGATGTCATTTCATTCATAAGCGAACTGTTACAGAAAAGGATTTAGAGGATTGTTAAGATAGTGAAATAAATTATTTTCATATCACTTTAATACTTTAGAAAAAAATACGATAATTAATTACATGTCGTACAGGTACACAAACATCCAAAACAGAATGAACTCAAACATCCAAGGGTCGACGCCAAGGTTGGCGTATACGCAGCAATTCTCTTTACAATCGTCTTCTTTAATAAGTGTTTTTAAAGTACCTAGAAAAGAAAAAAAAAATCATTTGATATTCTTACCATATTATCATTTGCTATGTAAAATGATACTAAAACCACCACTATAGATAATAAATTTATCATAAGATTTTCAAATACCTTTACAAATTTATACGAAATATAATCTTATGGGTTATGGTACCTGAAGATGTCGGATATGAAATGTTTAATTTTTCGTAGCAACATTAGTATACATCCATATTTATCTATGTAAATATTAATATATCTTATATATACAATTCTCGTGTCACAATGTTCGTTCCCGTACTCCACCGAAACGGCTTGACCGATTCTCATGAAATTTTGTGAGCATATTGAGTAGGTCTGAGAATCGGCCAACATCTATTTTGCATACCCCTAAGTGATAAGGGTTGTTCATCCTTAAATATTTTTTTGAATTTTTTGACGAAATTTTCTGTTTTTATTTTTTTGGGATTCGGCATTAAAAAATACACGCAACCCTAAATTTTCGCCCTTATACGACCATCCCCTATTTTTAAATAGCGATATTATTCCCGCCGGGCGTCTACCGGTATCACTTCTCACTCCGTAAAGAGCACAGGGGAGAGATGAAAATGTCCAGAAATATTTTTTTTGCAAAGCGACGTTTGCCGGGTCAACTAGTATATTTATAAATATTTACCTAGTATAATTAATGTTTGATATAATCAGGTTCATTTCTTGGCTGGTGCGTCTGGGACGTCGAATTCGCTAACTTGTGCGTCCACCAGCTGCTTACTACGCAGCTTCACGATCGCGTGACTCGGTACGTTGGGATCCTCCATTTCAAACTCGATTAATCCTGATAAAGTCAATAAGCATGCATTGAAAACAACCCAGATACGCGACTATACCTATTTTAAGAACTAAAAAGAAATCAATCGATCGCTTTACGGAAACTTTCAAGGTAGCCAGATAGACATTTGCATATTTTATCGAAAATCGAAAGAAAGGGTTTGCCGTCACTGTAAATTATGAAGGAATCAATTATTATCAATCCCCTATAATAAATCTACACAACTAGCGGCTAATTCTCGCTAATAATTGATGAGTGAAACCTGCCAATGTGGCCTAGAGTTTCCAAGGTTTTACCACATGTCCAATCTATCGCACATTAGCATCAATATATTATGACTAAAACAAGGTTTTGTCATAGAGTAGATACGGTGTAAGTTGGTCCGTTTTACTAAGTACCTACATATAGCGGGCAATGCATATATGTATTTTATGCAAAGAAGCAAGAAATGGTCACTAGCTGTTATTGCTACTCAACGAGATCTGTAACCGAACTCTGAATTCGTATATTTTCTATTATCAGGTGATAATAGAAATATTAGTTAGTTGGTTAGTACTCATTTGTTATCCGCGATTCGCGACAGACGCGTATATGTTCGCAAAGATTAAAATAGTCGCCATCCAACTCCTTCAGACCGAAACACAAATACAATGCATTAATTATCTAGTTAAATGAAAAAGGAATGACATACGTTACGATTTTATAAGTTTAGTATTTATTTTGCAATAAAAGTACTTAACTGTTATACTGAAATCCTAATAAGCAAATACATATAAATGTAACAAGGTTATAAGTTTTAGTTATCTTTGAATGTAAATATCTATCGTGGCCTATTAACTTTGAAATTGGACAATTGATCAAAACACGACACGACAAAGCGCACTCAATTCGAAAGTTTATATAAATGAAAATAACTAAGTTTGATAAAACAAAATAATGGAACACCTCGAAAATTAATGTCGTGTGAGCATTTTACTCGCTGGCAGTTACAAATACAAATGAATATTACCTATAATCAACTATAGCTAATTAGATAGTAGGTTTTCCAATACAGTAAGTATTATACTTTTTATTTAATTGATTATCATGAACTATGTTGTTACGAGTATATGGCGCATATTTATAAAAAACGAATAACTAGCGCTACTTGTTCGATGTCTATATCAATAAAACTACTAGGCTGACAGCAATAATAAAAAGGCTTTGACCAATATTGTGTCACATAAATAACCGCACTAAATAACGATAGTTAAAGCGTACGTGTGCCCAACTCTGATTCGGGAAATAAACAATACAGACGCTCTTATAGCTAAAACGAAAGTACCTGTTTAGCTAGCGTAGAATTTTTTTTCGTATCCAATACGCCGCAATATACAATTATACCATACAAGTAATTTAATTATTTGTATTAACTTTGTCTGTTAAGTCGCTTTGAGGCTAGATTGATGTGTACGAGTATTAATAAGCAATAGAGCCGGCAGTTATAGCTAGCGGCTAACAATATTACACATTTCGTCGCTCTGAATAATTTAGTCGAACTGTCTCATCGCGAACAACTTCTCGAAAAAGGAAACTATTTTTTTCTACTTCATTTTTAACTATTTGTAATTGTTTTTGGCAACTTGTATAAAATTATTATAATAATAATATAATAATATTTTAATCATAAAGTAAATATAATTTAAAAGCGGTACTTAAAAATAGAATTTGCTAAGTGTTATTACCTAAGTGTCATTACAGGACTCAGGTGTTGTTACTTTGTGCCAACATACCTCCTTCAGCAACCACTTCATCCTTGTAGTTGTCCCTCATAAATCTCGCCAGGATGTTGTGGTAGAAGAGGTTCGCATTCGCCCGCACCTCTTTACTAACCTCCATCTTAGACACGGCCTGTATCAATACGGTCAGCTTTTGCCGGGCGGTCAGTATCAACTTGTCGACTGCGAGTAAGTATACATTTTTTTATGTAATTGATTAATGTAAAGTTGGCTAATAACTAAGAACAATATCACTTATGAGATTAACTGCAATCATTTGTTAAACCCGTATTTCAATTTCATGCATCATTTGAAAATTAGCGGCATATGAAATTGTATAAGACGTTTCTGGGCAGCAATTGTACGAAAACACTTCAATTTCTGTTCAAATAAATTCTCATGGTAAACAAATTACAAATGTATAGACCTCTAACGATGATGCCATACAGAAACTCCACGGGACGCCCAGACTAGTGAATTGACAGTATTGAAATAACTTATTTCTTCAATTGGTAAAAATTACTCAGAGACAGGCCAATTATATCAGGGTAGGACGTCCCCAGTGGAAATGTTTGAATATTTTTCCTACTAACTGTCCGCTGGTAAAATTACCGTAAATATAATATAGTACCAACCTAATTTTCCAATTGTTTTATTATATTGGTGAAATAAACGACACTTTTAAAAACTACCATCATGTCTACTTGAAATTCCTACCCATATCACTTGTGTTGAAAGAAAATCAATGTTAATATTTTAAACGATATAAAATACAAGCAGGTATGTATGTATATAAAAAGGGTTGTAATATTTAACACTTAGACAAATTTTATGTCTCAGAACCCTAAGAAGCTAACATTGTCCAATAGGAACTAGGCTTTTATTTTACATAAGTTTTTATGAGTTCGATGAATGAAAAAAACACAATTGACGAGAAGTGACAAATATCTAATACTAAAATTATTCTTAAATTAAATATTACATGAATCAGCGGTTACAGAGGTTTTTCTATTTACTTGAGTTTGTTACCAAGATTCGGGCATTGCCTCTTCGTAATTGACGAATCAATGAATGTGTCAGACGCCGGTAAAATTGAAGAGTTTCAAATTCGAATGTTTCGGTAACCACTAGATATATTTCTCAAGTTTTTCACAATTTATTAGTACACATCTTTGAATTTACGTACTAAATGTCATATTTTATATGGTACTAGCTATTGCCCGCAGCTTCGCGCGCGTTTAATTCCGAGTAAAAGAACTCCCCTTTCCCTATACCGTGAAAATTTCCTGCTATCTTTGGAATATCTAAATTCATATAC